>NSMO01000290.1:0-18616 GCA_002588565.1 Coelastrella sp. UTEX B 3026
TATACATCAGCACCCTCAATCATGGGCAAATGCATGCCATCATTGGCTCCAAGCATACCGCACAAGCACTCAATCTGAAGACATTGGCATAGCTGACGAGCTGCTCTGCAGGATGCAGAAATTTTTTGCATCACACTTACTAAGTGCTGGCAGCTATTCCCCGTGCTGTTTCTGAAGACATTGCCTGTATGTCACCCAGCTCAATCCGACTGAGTGCAGGAAGCCTTCTACATGCAACCTTGAGCTATGCTTCTGCGGACGGCACCAACAGTGGACCCGCTGCCTCTAGCTTCAACAGCTGGCACACACAGCATGAAACCAAGTATGCCAGGTCATCACGACCACAGCGGCTGTGCAGCAGAAACAACAGCTTCTCAACGTGCTCAGCCTTGCATGAGCAGCCCAGCTTTGCTGCTACAGCCTGATCCTATGCTTCATTGCTGCTGCTATAGGTGGTGGATGTGCTGCTTGCCTTGCCTTGCTACTGCCAAAGGTGGTAGATGTGCTGCTTCTCTGGGTGCTGCTGCCTGCAGCACTGTGTACAGAGCTGCCACAACATCCTGAGCTGCTGTGCTGGTTCCAGTACTTGCAACACAAGCACACCCAGGAAGCTGGAGAAGCTAGTAGCTGCTGGCCAACTGCCCCGGTGGAGAGCCTAGCAAGCACATGCCTCAGGTGTGTTCCAAGGCCTGCTTTGCACCAACCAGGCTGGCACAGGGGCTCTCAAGAACCCCGTAACCAGCATGATAAGCTGCTGCTTCCTGCAAGGCAAATCTTTTAAGTGAGGGCTGATTGAGGCCTGTTAGTATCTGCGACTTTATCTAGGGGGGAGTTTGTTTTTCCATTGATTTCGAACTTCATTCAGAAATATCTCACAAATCAATGTTCTTTGTTTGTGACATAACTACTCACTGGCCTCAACTCAAGGTATTCAAGCATGAGTCCATATCAGTCTCAATCCCCCCCGCTCTTGGAGAATAGGGACAATCATGTATGTATTGTTGCAAAACACCTGTGTCTGATACACCTGAATGTCTATGCATGTTTAAACGGCTGAGTGTGCATTCGCCCAGCATTCGCTCAGTATTCGTTGAGTGAGTGGCTCTCGTTACTCACAGTGTTTCTGTGCTGATAACAGGCCCTAGCAGTCTGCCTGTGACACTATTGGCACTGAACGCGCTGACCACACTATCGCTGATCACAATATCTCGCGCTATCGCTGGACACTATCGAGCGATATTCGCGCTATCAGACGCTATCGCTTTCAGCGCGCCAAACAAACAGCGACGTTGTGCACTAGGACGCTAACCTGATAGGGCCAGATAGCGTGGAATAGCGTCTTTTGGCGCGTGAATAGCGTCATTCCGACTGCATAGTGATGGCATCATTTCATTTGAAGCCTTCAAATGCAAAATACCGGTAGTCCCGGCACCTGGCACTGCGGCTACCTACACTGCGGTACTCCGATTGACCCTCTCAACGCTCTTTGCAAAAGC
Source organism: Coelastrella sp. UTEX B 3026 (assembly GCA_002588565.1). NCBI lineage: Eukaryota > Viridiplantae > Chlorophyta > Chlorophyceae > Sphaeropleales > Scenedesmaceae > Coelastrella > Coelastrella sp. UTEX B 3026. Next base: position 1,497 of record NSMO01000290.1, read on the forward strand.
AGGATCAAAACCCACCACTCAATATGATCATCACGCCCTGGTAACGCCTGTTCATGGACGCCGCTCAAGAGTTGGTGATCTAGACCAAGACAATCCTCGACTACAACAGCCGAGCCTTTTTCAGCAAAGAACCCATGCACAATGCCCGCAGGCCGCCTCCGTCGGCCACACTCTCAGCAAAAATGCTGGCAGTTGCAGCATCAATACTGCACAACAAACTGTTGCATGAGCAAAACTTCACAGTACAAAACACTTTGGGGCTCAACATGGTCATCATAAGTGGCGCAACCAATACCTGGGAGAGCTGTTTCCAGCTTCCCTGTAATGTCTTCTGGCCTGTACCCACAATAAAATCACATTATGCAACAAACTTTGTTGGCAACGCACCTAGAAACAGCCTGACAGACTGTTGCAACATGGATAACAACTAGCAGGCTAACAAAGCAGACACGCATGCGCTACATACTGTGTCAGCACCTGACTCGAACAAAGCAGTGAACGCCCTTGCATACTGTAAAAGAGACTGAGCCAATGCAAGCAGGATAGATGCGCTGGCAAGAGCTGTCGTGCCGTGCATGGGGTACGCCACCCGAAAGAGTCTTGGGCTGCTCATGTTCAAGCTCTGACAGGCTCTGACGCTGACACTGTGCACCGTATGCAAGGGTGTTCACAATGACTGCTGTGTTCGAGTCCACACAATGAGTCCAAACAACGAACAGCATGCACATGTAACTTACGAAGTGCACAAAGCGCTCATAGCACCATACAGCACAGCATATTCAGAGATCATTCAGTTGTTGCGGGCAGCCGCTACGACATTTACTTTTCAGCTCTTTGTCCCGACCCACATTGCGCTGCCGTATTGCCTTCTAACCGACACCTCAGCCACAAAGCATCAACCACACAGCAAGAATTCACTCATCAGCAGCTGGTGCAGCCCCGGCTTTCCCTGCCAGATCACCCTCAGCATCCGTGGCTGCTTTACCCTCAGCTGCACTGCTTCCGCCCCCACCCATCAACGCACCAGCCACCCTGCTAAAGATACCCGCAGTAATGCCAGCCACTGTCTTTACACCACCCTCCGCTGCTGGCTCTGCTGCTGATGACTGTGCAGGAACTACTGCAGGCTCTGCCTTGGGTTCCTCTGTCCCGGGTGCTGCCTGCTTAGCTGGAACATCGTCTCCTGCAAGCGCCTTAGCCTCTGGCATATCCCCCGCTCCGCCCTTGCTAGCTTTGGGAGAGCCAGTGCTATCTGCCTTATCAGCTAACGACCCAGTCGATGCTGAGTTTTTGAGTGGGGTCCTGGGCGGTGTTGCATTACTAGAGGGAGACAACTTGCCAACTTTGACGGCCTCCTGCTGCTGCAGTTGCTCCTGCAGCTTGATGAGCTGCTGGACTTTGCTGAGCTTGGGCTTCTCCTCGCTGCCCGCTGCGGCTGCGTCAGCCTGGGGCTTGCTGATTTCAGTTTCTGCCTGCTTTCCTGCAGAGGCTTTGCTGCTGCTGACATCTGCTGCTGCTGCAGGTGCTGCATGAGAGTCTATAGCACCCTCTGCCTGATGCTGCTCTGCAACTGCTGCTGGCTTATCTGCTAGCTTGTCCCCTGCTGAATCATCCTCTCTACCTGCAGAAGCTTCTGTAACTGGCTGCGCTGAGTCAGTACTAGTGGCCTCGGCACTCCTCGACCCATCTGTGTCAGCAGCAGGTCCTGCAGTACCCTCCTCCTGCTGCTGTGGCTGTCCCTGCTGCTTTTCAGGCTCAGATGCAGGAACATCAGCAGCAGCAGCAGCAGCAGGAGGGAGGGTAGGAGGCCCTGCTGCTTGTTCGTCTGCAGTCGGGCTGTCGCTGTCCAATGGTTCATCGCCCCATTTGCCGAGAACTGTGGGTTTGCTGTTGCTCCATCCGTCATCTGCTGCTACTGCTGCAGTATCCACTGCAGGAGGGAGACCACCGGAGCTGTCTCTGTTGCTGCTGGCATCAGCAGGTGGTGCTGCAGCAGTGCTGCTGCCCTCTGAAACAGCAGCTGCTGGTGCTGCTGACAGGCCCATGCTGCTCAGGCCAGCTGTGGCAGCAGCAACAGCAGCAGCTGCATCCCGGGTGGCCTCCTTGCTAGCTTTGCCCTCACGTCTGCTCCTTGGTTTGCTGGGTGGAGATGCCCCACGATCCTTAGCACTGCCAGTACCAGCTGCAACCTTAGCAGTGCTAGCAGTAGCTGCAGCAGCAACAGCAGCAGGCTCTTGCCGCTGCTCCCTGCCACTGCTGCTGGCAGCTGCAGCAGAACTTGGACCTCGACTTTCTCGCGCCACACGGCCCCTAGCCCGCCCTGATGTCCCGTACTCCTCGTCGTCAGCACCTTCTAGAATTTTCGAGGCACGTTCATACCCGCTGGTTTCCCGATCATCGCCGTAACCACCGCCGCGATCACCGCGATCGCCCCGGCCACCTCTTCCCCGGCCCCTGCGACTTTCCCTGCTGCTCCCCCCGTACTCGTCCCCGTACGAGTCATAATCTTGGTATCCGCGGCTGCCTCTGCCAGGGCCCCTGCGGCTATCACCGATCACGTGGCCCCGTTCCCATTTGCCGTCCGTGCCGAACTGAACGCCCGCGCCGGCTGCTTCGCGCTCCTTGTCACGTGCACCGCGCCCTCTAACGTTGGTGTAATCTTCGCTGCCAAACCCACCGCTGCCGCTGATGTACTCGTCGGCCGCTGCAGCACCCCGCCCGCGTGGCCGAGTCTGCGCAGATGCAGCTGCCGCGGCAGGTCCGCTGCTGCCATAGCCTCGATCCATACGATCTGGCCGCCCGCTAGCACCCCCAGGACCCCAGGAATCCTCTGGAGCTGTTGCTGTGTAGTTACTGCCTCCTGGAGCCCAGCTGTCTGCCCCTGTTGCTGCTGGTGCTGCAGCTGCAGGCCTGCCATATGTGGTGGTAGCAGCAGGAGCTGCGGGACTACGCTGGCCACCAAAGCTGTTTGCAGGTGTTGTAGCTGCTTGAGGAAGCTGCTGTGGTGCTGTTGTGTAGCCAGCTGATGGTGCTGCAGTGCCACGAGCCTCTGCTTTTAGCTCCTGCAGACACGCCGCAGACAGTTCGCAGCAGTTCCTCTGGGTGTGGCTTGCCTTGGCTTTGTCTTTGCTGCGTAAGCTTACAGTGCGTTGCACAGCTTGGATAAATTTGAAGTCATGAAGCGCATCAGATTGTAAAAGTTCTGCTGCCAAGAACCACGATGCGACAGCCCAGGAGCGATGCCCCTGCAAGTACACCTTCTTACTGCCAGATATGATCACCCCTCGCCTAGACTGGGTTACGGCAGCAAAACCAAAATATGCAGGAGCAGTAAATTCTTACCTCTAGCACATATTCCAGCATTGTCCAGTACTGGCCGATCCTGCGAATCTTCAAATCTGTGCCAAACCAGTCCTGCCAAAACACAGCAGTACCAGCAGGTCAATTCCAAGTGAGGGTCCCCACCAACTGCCCAGCCAGCAGCTGTTGCTACAGCTACAAGAGACAGTGCATGGGCATTGATAGATAGTATGAGCAGGTTGAGTGCTTCCTGGCGCTGTCTGGACCTTGGGACCGCTCATACATTAGTTCAGCTTCTGGCAAGCCACATGATCAGCGCATTGGCCAACATCAGCACTACTGCTGGGCTGGCTGCAGGAGACAGCAGAGGTACTTGATAGTCCATGTGGAGGGCCTTCCAGAGCACGTACAGCGAGCTAGAGTTGTTGCGTTTCAACATGGACTCATTGTTGCTACACACCATGGCTGCCTGGCCGCCAACCACTCTAGGGCTAATTGCCTCACAAAGTCCCTCGTTAGCGTTTTCTAGATTTTGTTTGATCATCGATCAGCTGCTGATTGACGATCAGCAAAATCTAGAATACGCTAACGAGGCACATCGCGAGGCAATAGCTCTCGAGTGGTTAGCGGCCAGGCACATCCCATTTAAATGATTGTTGCTACACACCATGGCTGCATTGTTGCTACACACCATGGTTACAGAGCTATCGAAGCCCCACCTGAGCAAACCAGTTGATGATTTGAGCGGCATCGAATGGTCCATGGACGTCCTTCAGCGGGTCTTCGTACTGCAGTACATAGAAGCCAACATGCATCAAGAGCGATATACGGTGATTGTGACCCATGATGCTGGCACAGCCACATCATGGACGGTCATGTTTGTAGTATAGACCTCTGCAAGCTGTACAGAAGGCACTGCATACGACCTGAAACAGCATGAGAGGCGCTTTAGGCTTTGCAGGAACATTTGCTGCATGAGCTTGCAGGTTATACTGCGTACTAGCTCGCCATGCACACAGACTGTTGAAACAACAAGCTGGCAATGCCAGCCCTTCAATTGTTTGAAAGATGCCAGACTGTATGCACCAGGCGCTGAGCAAGCAGAATGAAGAAACAACAGCGTCCGCCGTGCTGCAGCCACAGCAGCACAAGTGCAGGGCGTACCTCCCAACACTTTGGCAGCTGTGCTTTTGCTACTGCAGGCCCTGCTGCCCTGTTAAACCCCGGAGCTGCCTGTTGTGAGGCCTGAGGTTGGGGTTTAAACTCTGCTGCTTCAGGTCGCATCTGCGATTGGGCTTGGTACTGCTGCTGTGGGGCTGGCTGTCTATAGCTGCTGTTGGCGCTGGTGTCATAGCCTGTGCGAGCTGGCAGTCCGTCACGGTCATCGTGATGCCACCACCTACGGGAATAGTTGCGAAAAGCAGACATGGTTAGAAGGCAATGACAGCAGGACAGGGCTGGGTGGAGGATATTGCTGCTCTGGGAATAGGTAGACTGGTGTTAGCTAAGTGCTGTTATGTTTCAGCCTTTGAAAAATGGTAACTTAAAGCTCCAAGCATTACGCGGTGACTTCGCAGGAACGTTGCGACAATTGTATCAGAACCCAGCCACATGCCAGGGCTATCTGACAGAAAGCGCTGCTGCAGGCTGCTATGGTCCCATTCACGGCGGCTGCAGGGCTTGCATGCCTGCTAGGACATGAGGACACTAAAAGCTGCCATATCAACAGTGCAAGGCACGCTCATATGAGACTTCAACTGGCTTGCTACCCGGGACACACCTCGTGGCCATGTTGTGAGCTGGTGCGCCTGCAGTCAACCGTGAACAGCCGGCAGAGCCCTCAGTAGCAAGCGTGTGAATTCACAAAGCCAATCCCAGCTAGGCATACTGCAAACATCCAACACGCGCTGTTCAAAGGCATGTACAGAGGAGATCAGCAATCCAACAGTCAGCTGTTCTTGCGCACACTCACCCTTACGTTCCTGCAACAGTTGGCGCTGTGACAACTGTAAGTGCAATCCCAGCTCAAGCAAGCAATCGATGATGGCTGTGCGAAAAGGCAGAACGGTTGCAGCTGGTCGCTGCAGGAGTCTACAGGTTTGTCATCCGAGGATGCACATATAATTTGTTGATAGGTCACGCCGTACGTTTCGCAGCCACCATCGTCTGCTGGGTTGTTGGCAACTTCTAACACCCTGCTCTCAAGTGTACGGGCGTGCATTCCACGGTCAGCATGTAGATCCCCTTTTCTGCGGTCACTAGATATGAGCCTGCCTCAATATCTGATGTCGCATCCCCCCGTCCCGGCAGCGTGGCGGTTGCGCGATCACGTGGATGCGATACCAGCTGTAAGCGCGGCCAGGGGCGAACTTTATTGAATCAAAAGCGCAACAGAAGCTGTCAAGGATGTCATCAGCTCTCGGGAGCCTGCCAGCGGTGGTTCCTGTTGAGAAGCCTGACGACCTTTCAAACGTCTTTGAAAGGCACGTTTCGTGCCCGCTTACAACAGAAGTAAAACAAGCAGGGCTTGTGAGGCTACGAACGTCACTTCTCCGGCATAAGACTTACAACACCGTGAGGTGGCCCAACAAATTGACGAGCACAGCACTTGCATGAACTGATCAACTCTCTCGTCTGCTGAAGTATCCACCCCCAGTGGCCTCAGAGATCAGAAGCAAACCAGCCTAGCTTGTCACTGGGTTCCCGCTTGAGAATGCCCAGACACGCAGCAAGCCGACAGCAACTGATGGTGCCTGATCACCTGCACTGCACCTGAGGTATCATTGCCGTGGTACGGCAGCATATCTCCTGCTGCTGGCCACGAATCAAACACAGCATACAGCCAGAACTCTGGATAGTGCCTGGTGCACATGTGGTTCTGCCAAATCCACAACGTGCCAACTCCACATGCCTACTGCTTCTGGCCCTACTGCATTTGAGCCCGCTGCTGCTGCTACTGACGCGGCTACTGGTGCAGTTGTCCTTCACATAGGGATATCCATGCTGCTGTCCAAAAATAATGCAGCACCTGCCAGCAGAAGCGCCCCACCATCGGCCTGCCTACTGCTTCTGTCCCTGCTGTGCTGACGCAGCCTGCTGCTGCTGCTGTTGACCACCAGGCATGGCCATATTAGCAGCAATACCAGCAGCCATATTTGCACCCTGAGGGCCAGACGGCACAGCAACCAGCCGCCCAGACTGCAGCGCAGCTTGCAGTTGCTGCATCTGCTGCTGCTGTGCTGACGACGGCTGCTGCTGCTGCTGCTGCTGCTGCATTTGCTGGTGTGCCTGCTGCATTGCTGCTAGCTGCTGGGATGCTGACACATGGCCACTTGGAGCACCCCCTCCTCCTGCTGCTGCTGTTGATCCTGCTTGTCCTGCACCACCTTGCTGTTGCTGCTGAGCCTGCTGCTGCTGCTGCTGTGCTGCTGCTGCCTGCTGTGCAGCTTGCTGCTGCAGGAATGCAACCATCTGCTGCTGCTGATTTGCTTGCATCAGCTGCTGCAACTGCTGCATTTGCAAGCCAGCAGGCAAACCGCCCATAGCTGGATGCTGCCCTGGCTGCTGCTGCTGCTGCTGTGCGGCTTGCTGCTGCTGCTGTGCTGCACTCATAGGCATACTGACTAACATAGGCATCTGTCCAGCCATCAGCTGCTGCTGCCGTCCTTGCTGCTGCTGCTGCAGAGTCATATTCATCAGTCCTGCAGCTACATTAGCTGGCAGGCCTTGCAATCCCCCTCCTGCTGCTGTTGCCATAGCAATAGGGGCCGACGCAGGTATCATCTGTGCACCAGCAGCAGCACCCCCGCTCAGCAGCATTCCATGCATTGCAGCAGGATTCATCATCCCTTGCATTCCCGCTGCCATTGCTGCCTGCGCAGCCTTCTGCTGTGCTGCTTGTTGCTGCTGTTGCAGGATCTGCTGAATCATCTCTGGAGTGATGCCAGCTCCAGCAGCAGCTTGCTGTACAAACTGCTGCTGAGCAGCAGCAGCAGCAGCAGCACTCTGAGCTCCCATAGAGCCTGGTCCTGCACTCCCAGCACTGCCTGGACCGCTGTTACTAACACCCTGAACCCCGGCTAACCCCCCTGGCATGCCCTGCTGCATACCCGGAGGGCCCCGGGCCCCAGGCGGTAAACCGCGAATTTGGGGCAATCCTAAGCCCTGACCTCCGCCCTGTCCTACTGCTGCAGCAGCGTTGGCTGCCTCACGTTGGATTTGCCTCTGCCGTTTGAAGTCGTCGCCATACTCAAAGTCCTGATCGGGGGCCAATGCCGCGTTTAGAGCTTCTGCATTAGTGGTGTGGTAGTTTGCAGCTCTACTGTCTTCAGATCCGCGACGGCCTGCTGCTGCTGCTGTGGGGTTGGCAGCAGCAGCAGCACCGGGATCCGAAGCAGAGCCTCCCGTCTGAGGTGCATCTGTAGTCGAGGACTCCTTTGCCAGGGCCCCTGTAGCTCCCATACCGCTGCTGCTGCTGCCATCTGCATTGGCAGCAGCAGCAGCAGCACTGCCGCCGCCTTCGCTGCTGCCCCTGCGCCGTTCAGCAGCACCGCTATCGCTGCCGCTGCTGCGATCCCCAGCCCCATGATTGCTGCCAGGAGGCAGCGGCGCCGGAATATCCTTGCGCCACGTCGGAGCGTCCGATGCACGGCCAGGAGGTCCGAATGCGCTACCGCCCAAGAATCCGTCTCCGATGCTGTCTGCTCGTCGCGGGGGTGGCGGGGGAGGGGGTGGCTGGAGTCCGACGCCGGGACCGGGGACCGGTGCTTTGCGCCGGCGGTAGGTTGACAGAAGATCTGTCAGTGTCTGATACTGATTACGTGCTGGCGGGATCTACAAGGGGCAGATACACATGACAGACAGTGAGCATGCATGTTTCAGTTGGGCAGCAACGAGAAAATCTACTGGGCGTGTTGAACCCCCCCCCCCCCCGGATCCCGAGGCAGGTCTCCAGAAACTTCGCAGTATAGACACTAGTGGGTGCAATAAGCTGGCATAGTATGGCTGCTGCAGGAGAGCATTTTCCAGCAAGGCCTTGCTGGCCGGTGCCCTGTACTGCTATCCATTTAATGCAAAGCATTCAACAGAGTGAAGCAGGGTCACTTGCAAGCCCCTGGAAATGGCCACGCATGGTGGAAGAAGCAACAGGCTGTATACAAGCAGCTGGGCCTGCCCTGTTGAACAACTTACCCCCAACTTTGCATCAGCGGGGCACATCTTGATGTCATCCTTGAGCATGCCAGCACTGACCCAGCCAATCATCTCACGGGCAGAGAAGGGACCTTGAACCTGTGCATGGGGCAGCAATGCAGTAAAGCAGCCTGACACTCAACGGTAAACTTGAGTAGACCAGCACTGAACCAAATATATCATCTCACGGGCAGAGAAGGGACCTTGAACCTGTGCATGGGGCAGCATGGCAGACCGCAGTTGTATGGGTTGTAATATGCGCCAGGGAAGTGAGCAACGAATCAGAGAGTGAGTCAAGGACTCTATACAGCAAAAGTAAAGAAGTGACACGAGTGCACCACCATTCAGCAGAAAACCAGATCACAACCACACACGCATCATGATTGAAACGTGGCTTCTTTGCTGGTAAGTCCTTCCACACCTCAGCAGACAGACGCTGTTGAGGATAGACGCACCCGGGAAGTGAGCAACAAACCAGAGAGTGTTCGAAGAACTTGGAGTATACAGCAAATGCAGAGCAATAACGACTGAGTGCACCACCACTAAGCAGACAACCAGACCACAACAACACACGAATGATCGGAACGTAGCTCCTTTGCTGGTGGGTGCTTCCACATCTCAGCAGAATCGCAGAGCTGAGGAAACACGCACCAGGGAAGTGAGCAACAAGCTGGGGGAGCATCCACGACTTGAAGTTATAACGACAGGCACCCACTACAGTGACACGGATAACACCCTAAGAAACACCTAAAGAGATCTGTCAGTATAGAACTGTAGCATTGGCTCTTCTTCCCAGTAACACAACAACCTGCTGGTCTTGAGTAAAGAGATGCTAATATAAGTCATAAAAGGGCAATGAGGAGCAAACAGATGAAGAGTGATAATGGGGGGTGATTAGGGTCACATCTTGATGCCACACTGACTTCACTTGGCTCACAATAATCAACATACATGCATCATGATCAGACACAGTGGCACCCCTGTTGACATGCTGTCTGCTTTTTGGTGATGCTGTCCGCTTTGGGAGAAGCCTGCAGACGGGTTGAATGGCCTGCGTATCCACGCTTCAAAGGCGTTAACAGTGCATTGAAAAGACTGTACGCGCATTTATGTTAGTTGCTTCCACCTTCCAGACGGTCTGAAGTACAGCGCCGGGCGACTGAACAACACACTATCCTAGTATTTGTGAGGCTATTCTCAATAGCCTCACATATACTAGGATAGTGCGCTGTTCAGTAAGCCATCCAGCGTAAGTACAGCGAGATGGAACATCCCTTGCCCGGCGCTGTACTTACGCTGGCTGGTTGACTGAACAAGCGATGCTGTTGACATCATTGCCATAACTTACGAGGTTAGTGCCATGCATGGAGCAATTGTAGCGGAGCTGCAGCACAATCAAGGCATGCGCTAGACGCGATGGAGATGTTTGTGAGCAGAATCACACACCACCACGCCTAGAATAGTTGGACCGGTCTACAATACAGCGCCGTGCGAGGTACCCTTCCCAATCATCTCAATCGCCTCACAAATACTAGAATAGTGTGTTGTTCCCTCACCAGGCGCTGTACTTATGCTGGCTGGCAATGATGTTATGGCAATGATGTCAATAGCATTGCCTGTTCAGTCACGCTGGCTGGCTGACTAAACAAGCGATGCTATTGACATCCTTGCCATAGATTACGAGGTCAGTGCCATGCATGGAGCAGCTTCAGCGAAGCTACAGCGCAATCGAGGCATGCGCCAAACATAATGAAGATGTTTGCAAGTAGGAATCACACACCACCACCCCTAGAATAGTTAGACCGGTCTACAGTACAGCGCCGTGCGAGGTACCCTTCCCAATCCTCTCAAAAGCTCACAAATACCAAGGTAGTGTGTTGTTCAGTCAGCCAGCCAGCGTAAGTACAGCGCCGGGCAGAGATGTTCCCCTCACCAGGCGCTGTACTTATGCTGGCTGGCAATGATGTTATGGCAATGATGTCAATAGCATCGCCTGTTCAGTCACGCTGGCTGGCTGACTAAACAAGCGATGCTATTGACATCCTTGCCAAAACTTACGAGCTCAGTGATATGCATGGAGCAGCTCCAGCGGAGGTTCAGCACAATTGAGGCCAAACACAATGGAGATGTTCGTAAGTAGTGTCAAACACCACCACTTCTGGCCTCCCACACACAGCACCACAATACAGAAAGCCTCAGTGCACAGGTTGACAGCCTCAAGCAGCTACCAAACAAGAAACAGCAGCAAGCAGCTACAGAAGGTGACAGTCCCCAGCGCACCTGATCAGATCTGTCAATGTAGTACCACACCTTCCAGACCGGTCTACAGGACAGCGTCGGGGGAGGGAACAACACACTATCCTAGTGTTTGTGAGGCTATTGAGAGGATTGAGAAGGGTAACCTTCCCAACCCTCTCAATAGCCTCACAAAATAGTAGAACAGCTAGACCGGCCTACAGTACAGCGCCGGGCGAGGTACCCTTCCCAATCCTCTCAATAGCCTCACAAATACCAAGGTAGTGTGTTGTTCAGTCAGCCAGCCAGCGTAAGTACAGTGCTGGGCAGGGATGTTCCCTCGCCCGGCGCTGTACTTACGCTGGCTGGCTGACTAAACAAGCGATGTTATTGACATCATTGCCATGGATTACGAGGTCAGTGCCATGCATGGAGCAGCTTCAGCGGAGCTGCAGCACAATCGAGGCATGCACCAGACATAATGGAGATGTTTGCAAGTAGAATCAAACTCCACCACCCCTAGAATAGTTAGACCGGTCTACAGTACAGCGCCGGGCGAGGTACCCTTCCCAATCCTCTCAATAGCCTCACAAATACTAGAGTAGTGTGTTGTTCCCTCACTAGGCGCTGTACTTATGCTGGCAATGATGTTATGACAATGATTCCAATAGCATCGCATGTTCAGTCAAGCTGGCTGGCTGACTAAACAAGCGATGTTATTGACATCATTGCCATGGATTACGAAGTCAGTGCCATGCATGGAGCAGCTCCAGCGGAGCTGCAGCACAATTGAGGCATGCACCAAACATAATGGAGATGTTTGTAAGTAGTATCAAACACCACCACGCCTGGCGTTCCACACACAGCACCACAATACAGAAAGCCGTGGTGCACAAGTTGTCAGCTGTGCTTCAAGGCAGCTACCAAACAAGAAACAACAAACAAAAGCAAAACCAGCAACAGAAGTTGAGAGAGTCCCCAGCGCACCTGATCAGATCTGTCAACGTAGTACCACACTGGCTCATCTCCCCAGGACCCACTCCCAACAAACAACCCACTCAGTCCACAGGCTTATAACCTCCTGGCCTCAGCGGGCAGTAACACAACATTCTTGTAGTTTCAAGCAAACAGATCCTGCTAGCCTCAAGCAAACAGATGCAAAGGAAAATGAAACAGAAAGGAGCAAGGAGATTGAAGATAATCAGCAAAAACAGCAGCACAATCGAGGCATGCGCCGGACATAATAGACATGTTCGTAAGTAGTATCAAACACCACCACGCCTGACGTGCCACACACAGCACAACAGTACAGAAAGCCGTAGTGCACTACTTGACAGCCTCAAGCAGCTACCAAACAAGAAGCAAAAGGAAAACCAGCACCAGAAGTTGAGAGAGTCCTCGGCGCACCTGATCAGATCTGTCAATGTAGTACCACACCGGCTCATCTCCCCATGACCCACTCCCAACAAACAGCCCATTCAGCTCTGCCTCATACCCGCCAGGTGTCGACAGCCCATAGCCGCTGATGCTGCCCTGCCTAGGTGGCGGCGGCGGCGGGGGTACTGCTGCAATCGGCCCAACACTGCCAGCTGTCGTTATGCCATCGTTGGACCATGAGCCGCTGCCGCCGGCGCGACCTAGCGCGGCTGCGGTTGGGGTGTCGACATCTTGGGCCTCTTCTAGGGACTTTACTAGGGCACCGACTCCGAACCAAGGGCTGCGGCAACGAACCTGTGGGCAGGAACAGCAGAAACCGCAGGCGGGTCAGAAACCAGAAACAAGGAAAGTGACTGAGGTGGTGCAAAAAGCTGCAAAACATCTTGGCCCGCGTCTGTACATTGGATGAGGGCACCAACCGCAAACCAAGGGCTGCAGCAATGAACCTGTGTGCAGGAACAGCAGAAACCGCAGGCGGGTTGGAAACCAGGAGCAAGGAAAGTGACTGAGGCGATGCAGACAGCCGCTAAACATGTAAACCCTCTTCTGTACACTGGACTAGGGCACCGACCGCAAACCAAGGGGCTGCAGGAACAAACCTCCGTGCAGGAGCAGCCGCACCTACAAGCATGTCAGCAGCAGCAGCAGGAGGAATCATTGAGGTGATGCAAACATTCGTGATGGCTGCTGTTGTGCCGTCGTTGGACCATGAACCGCTGCCGCTAGCACGATCTAGAGCGGCTGCGGTGGGGTTGTCTTCATCTTGGGCTTCTTCTGGGGACTTCATGACGGGCAACCAGGTTGACAGTCCCTGGCTCCCTGTCGGTGCCTTGCTCATATCATTAGCAGAAGCGCACCAACAGCTCACTGCAACCGGAACATGTTGAGGTTAGCTGTGTGCAGGACATGTCAATTGTTTGAAATTCTGATGGAGAAGCACTGAAAGATGAAGGAAAGTCGCATGCAGGACGCTGGGCATGCTATGATGGGCCCGGCACACACAGCACTTGGATGCTGCTCGCTTCCTTTGAATACAGACTTCCGTGCTATGATACGATGACTTGCCACGAATGAAAACCCACCTGCCCCCAAGTGTGCTGCTGGCTCCTGCCGGCAAGTTCAAACCGCAGCGAAACACTAGATAGCAAGAAGCAATACCACCAAGACCACGCAACCATCTGCAAGGCCAAGAACGCAGCTGCAGAAAGAACAGCCTACCTAGCACCGCTTGCACAAAACATGAACTCAAGGAAGACATCAACCTTAACCAACCTTTACGTCTTCTGGAAAGTGGCCTTTCTTGTGCCAATTTATGATCTTCTGTAGTGGTACAGGCCCATGCTCCTCACCCGCAGGATCCACATAAAACCACTCGCAACGCCGCTGAAACGCAACTACGCTTGAAGTCAAGGGTGGGACCCTATCACCAAAGCCATAGGGCGTGTCGCTGAGGCTTGCTGCACCTAGGGATGCTGCTGTTGCGAGTACCGAGCCTGCTGTTGGGGATGATAGAGACTGGCTCGGGGTTCTGTCGATATCAGTTGAAGATTTGCCACGAGCGCCGCGTTTAACCATGAATCCGGGGGGTGCTGCTTCCATTATGGCTGTGGTTGCTACTGTTGCGATATGATGGCTGTCTACTGCTGTTACTGTACAGCTTCTGTCTGCTGTGATAGTGAGATATGATGCGAAGCTGCGACTACGCTATCATATGCCTAAAGGATGCTTCAGTAGCAAGGATTTGAGACTTGGGTTCGTTTTTGAAGGACTACAAGTGACACCTACATGGCAGGATGCAAAAAACTGGGATATCATGGCCAACAGGTGGTGGTGGTTCCTGCTGTGAGAGTTGCGTTGCAGTTGGAAAAAGTCGCAGAAAGCAGGCACGTGATTGCTCTAAGTACCTGCATCCAAGGGCCATCGCCATTGATGGCCACAACAAGGCAACAAGGCAACTTGGTATGTTCTGACCCAGTACTGTAGACTTGGTGCCAGCATCAAATGGCTGCGCAGTACATGCTGCAAGGCCCTGAATTGAACCTAACAGCTTCAATGGTATTCTACAAGCCCTTGTTGGGCAAGGCAGGACCCAGCGTGACGGGTTCGAGAACTGTGATCATACTCACCGACGACTGCTAATAACGCTACCAGATGCCTTCGCGCCCAGCAAGTGATGAGTATACACTACGTTCTGTCATAAACACACTATGTGGCTATGATCGCTGACGCCCAGGCTAAACGGTTTTCTTCTAATTCTAGCTGACAAGACGGGCCACTATCCGCACGCAGTCGTGCTATGAACACTGCGAACTACTTGCACTACACCCTTTAAGCTGGCTAGGACTAAGAAAAGCTAGCGGTTCTGGGTTTTCTAATCGTCGTCAAAAGTGAATGCGGAATTTAGTGCATACGACTGTACCCGCTAGCTATGCTGCAGTTATAATCACGTGCGTGTCTCGTCTGCAGAGCCATGTAGGCTGGCATGTGAACGGCCGGACGATAACAGTCCACTCCTTTAGAGAGATCGCGGCAAGGGCTGAGCTGCCTGTTTTGCGCACAAGCATGAGGTATTATGACGGACTGAGAGCAAGCCGGGGTCACAAACACACAAGGATAGACCGCGTCAACGACGTAGACCATCTGCACAAACGACAGAAGCACCTGCTTGTAACAGGCACGAAACATGTGCAGAAGGGTAACTTGCAGTACTTGTAACAAGCCTACGTGGGCTGGCTGCGGCATGCACGTGGACTCGGTGAGCAGCATCTGTGAGACAGCAGATGATGTTCATCATCCCGGCGTCAACACCATGTCTCTTTGCTACCAGGACCTGGCAGTTCGTAGTATGCATACATACAGTTTATCTTGCCTTCTTGCCTGTTTCGCAGGCCCTCGCTGGCGTGCCTGAAGATGACCGATGCAAGTGCAAGCCTTACACACAGGCTCTCCAAAACCAGGCAACAGGCGGAAAGTAAGCAGGTGACGCTGCTGTAGGACACTGATTGGCTTTTGGAGAATACAATTCCAGCATATAGGCCTGTTACTAATGGATCTTGGATCCTTGGGTGGTTATAGACACAGCTTGCCTGTGATTTGCAACAGACCAATCCAATGCAGTTTGGCTGTCATTGATTGAGGTCACTGTGAATCTCCTTCGTTGCAGCATATACGCTACAACCGTGCCGTATGTTATCAGACGGTCGGGCTTGTTGCTGCCGTCAGGACTGCATGACAGTGCAGTAAGCTTGCAGTTTGGGGGGGGGGGGGGGGCAAGCAGCAGTAGCCAGTGCGTGATTTGTACAATGATTGCTACGAGTCAGCCATAGCCCTACGGCCATCGGTCCCGTGCCCAATGTTTCACAGGCGGTTTTCCTGAGCAAATATTTATCCATCCATGGCAGTTGTATATCCCCATGCCACCCGTTTCCCTATCTATTTAGCTTGACTAGCTGGACATGTGTTGCTACAATGCTGCCTGTATCCTGTTTTCAGGGGCTCGGGTTGCGCCATGTCTTGAGGCATCACTGTTTGGAGTGTGGCTGCAATGGCCGCCCTCTGCAGCATGTAAGATCTTCCAAGCCAACGTTACCGAGCCAAAGCAACCCGGTAGATGCTAGCGAAGCAGGCTACCAAGAATATAAGTTTGTTGACTGTCAGTTGAAGTCGGGTACTCAACCAGTCTGTTGTGTAAGATGAGAATTGCAGCTGCAGGAGTCAGTTGAGCTCAGCTATGGCTTCCAGCTGGCGTCTCATGATGTTATATATGTTGACTCCCCTGATTGAAGGAAGAACGCCAGAACGCCACCTACGTTACTACTACTGCTGCTACTACAAGTCACCACAAGGATTGAAGGCCGTAAGGAGCCGGTCAAGGCTCATGGGGTAAAGAAACCAAGAAGACCAAGAGGACACGCAGTGTGCCAGTGTGATAAGGTCCAGTTTTTCTGTATGCATAGTCAACCACGCTGAACAGGGCATTGCTGCACTGGTTTTTGCAGGCAGGTCCTCTGAACGGTGGTGTAAACAGCTGTTCCATGACCATTTGTAATTGATATGTTAGGGAGTGATCATGGCAGTAGGGTGACTAGGCATGCATATGCATTTTCACTGTGTGTCTCAGATATCACACCCCCTTGTGCCTCCTCGGTCGTCCATAAAAACCTCCCAGCTGGTGTCACTGGCATGAACATGGCACATGAAAAGTGCCACTGAGTCAGGAACTGCACAGGTGTTTTACAGCATCCAGACTTTCCATGGGTTTTTGGGCTTTCAGCTGAGCAGTTGAGATGTGTGCTCCCTTTTATCACCCAGTATGTAATCGATGACTGGCATTAGCGCCGCTAATCATAGGCTATGATGCAAGTATGGCAGTGAAAGAATCACTGCTTTGGGTGTTGTTATTTGCGCCTCTGAAATGGATGCGGGGCTGATGGCCATAGAGCTACGGCTGGTGGATAGCTTATACATACATCCATAGATCTAGATTTCTGAGATCTGATCGGATCAGCAGAGTTTGTCTATGGTCAGAGGACGAAAGACAATCGTTGTCCATACTTATCAGCTGAACATGGGTCATGCAACGTTGTGAAAGTATTGAGCCATGCAACAGGTTAGATGCGCTGGCAAGAGCTGCAGTGTCTGACATGCAACGTTGTATCGGGTACATGTGATTACAGCACCACATGGTTGTCACCCTGCTCCGCAGGCCGGGCGGGGCTGCAGCAGTTAACTCGTAAAGCTAGAATGCAATTATAATGGGAACACACCTCAGCCATCGGTTGCATGCAAAAAGGTAAACCTGGACACCCGCCGGCGGTGAACACAATCAACCGGGCGGAACTAGCGGCTATAGACATTGCATTGCAAAAAGCCCTGGCGGATGCAGATGTTGAGCCAAACATACACATAGCAACGGACAGCCTCGCATCAATATACCAGGTGCGAAGAGCAAACACCAG
>NSMO01000291.1:0-33139 GCA_002588565.1 Coelastrella sp. UTEX B 3026
CTATTCTGATCCACGGCTCACGGTACTGATGCAAGCAGCAAGGGTGTGCTGGTGCTGCTATTGAATAGTCAAACCGCGTTCTGATGGACAGTGCAGCGCAGGGCAGCGGCCCCTAGATCGAATCAAGCAGCATACTTACCACGTTTCGAGGCATCGCTCCAGCCATGCAGCAGCTGGGCCAGGCATGCAGCAGCTGGCAGTCCAAAGTGATGCCGGTGGTTGGGTGCTCGGCTGCACTGTCTCTTATGACAGTAGCACTAGTATTGGTTAGCAGTGTAGCACAGAAGCACGTTGCGGTGTCCGCCACTGCCTCAGACGAACATACCTGCGCAGCTGCAGCTTTGACAGACCCTGCAAAGGGTGCAGCAGCTGCTTGTAGTCAGGCGCGAACCAGACAGCAGCAGCAAGCAGCTCAGCACCGGGCCGCCCTTATGATAAGCCGATCACTGGGATCCGTCCAAGCTGCGTGTGGTTGTCAGACAATTGGGTCACGAGCCTGTGTCTACTGGTTCCATGTCCCGAACATCCGTGCAAAGTCTGTGACTTTACACAGTGTGTCAGCCTTGCTGCAGGAATGTTATGTGTCACTCAGCTCAGTCAGCAAGGGAATCACGTCGCTTTTGTGCCACAAACCAGTGGTTTGATGTCTGCTATTGTGACTTGAGCTGACTGTCATGAGCTTTCCTGCATATATGGCCATGTCACTTAATCGGCCACAGCTATGTCCTTGTTGAGGTATGGCAACAATCCCAAATACGTACGCACTGGACGCAGACCAGGTGTGTGTTCTATTTACGTATTGGTCCATAGTGCAGCTGAATACATCATGTAGATGCAGGCAAGCTCTACTTGATATGGAGGCAACCGTTGGGCCTTAGCTGTGCTACACAATTGTGAACAAGAGCGATTGTGGCAGGAAAGGAAGCCTGAAGGAGCATGCACCGTGCGTATCACAACACTTCACACTGTGCACGCGCCCCGCACACAGCAACCTTGCAAGGAGTTGTGTGAATACGGCTCTGCGGCAAAGCAGAGATACACATACTGGCCAGTTGTCCCTACACTATAAAGTGTGTGTTGTAACACCCAATTGCTTCGATAGGTGACGGGTAGACTGGCGTAAACATGGTCCTGTTTGAGGTTGCACCAGGCACCAGTCTGGAAAGGGTAATTCTTCTTCTTCTTCTTCTTCTTCAGTCTGGATCGGCCTTGCTGACGGCGCACCGATTAAACCTCTGTTCCGGCCGGGCGCCACCATTTGCAGGACGTCTCAGATGATATCGCAGGCGGCATTGCTCCTAAAAAGTGAGGTGATGACTTTTGTGGGCTGTCCCGCGCACTGCGCACGGCGCGCGGACGGTGGCGCGGAGCGCGACGGCAGCTCACTACGGGTTTTGACCCCTGTTTTTACGCAACTTTTGCCGCAGAGATGAGCCATCTTTTCACTCCTTTGCTGAAGGAAACATGTGCAAAGACGAGCGAAAAACCATTGTGAAAGTGCGAAAAGCCGCAAAGGACACTACCCTGTTTACGCACTTTTACCGCGTTTACCAGCTTCTTGCGAAAGACGGAAAGATCACAATACTTTCAAAACCGGATATAACAGGAAATGTTGAGCAAAACCAGCAATCATCTGGCGTATCTTTGTTGTTTATTCCGCCAGCAACATGCGTCGGCATTTCTGGCACCGCCGGGTGGCTGCTGCTGCCGCCATGGCATGCAGCTGGCTGCTGCAGCTTGGACTGTTCTCTGCGACTTCAAGCCGACATGATTTGAGTGACTCCCGGTACCTTGTAGATCCACTATGGTAACCAGAATACCCACACCATGATTACCCTGGTACATATGCACTCCCACCATATATGTACACACTAGTAGTCCAGGATGGTTGCTGGACACCTTGCTGGACTCACTTGCAGCTATTCTCAAGTACTATCACGAGACTATACATTATCAAAAAAACAGCAAAGTGGTAGCACCATGTCAATCAGCCCAATATTCTTGTGTCACGGATGCTTGTGTTTATGAACCTGCCACAGTATGCTGATGCGCAATTCCAGACAACATTTCATGGAAGAACATCATCACAATAGGAATGCTACAGGGCACCACCATCAGTCTGATATAGTCCGTAAAGTTGTGTGTGTACTTAGTAGTAGAACAAATCCAGCATTTGCATGCACAGCATACCACAGCACCAGATACCAAGACATGCATAGCAACTCCATAGCTCAGCAGAAATCGACCCAACCATCGCATCAACACCACTGGCTGGCCATCTGCTTAGCTTGGTGACCTGATGCATCTAATGCCCTGACCAGGTCGTGGGCAATACGTATTGTATACAAGCACCACCATAGCATGTCTTCACTTGTGTACACATGCTGTTGACGGCTGACTCAAGTTGCTGACGTTGCACCCGGCCAACGCACATGATCTCCAGTCGAGGCTGCAGTATGGGCTAGGGAGGGGTCCTGAGCGGGAGTGCACCAGCGGGCGAGCCAGTGATCTACAAAGCCGTTTTTCCTGTTGGGTGCGATCAACATTGAAATCCTGCAGGAAAACATGCACACAGTGACAATTGGCTGGTCTCTTACAGCTACAAATCGTGCTGATACTTGCTTAGATTTGTTGCAGGTAGCGCCTGAGCAGGTGCAATATCCAAATGTGTGGTCAGTTGTGCTGGTCTGCCTTCCTAAGCCAACACTGCTTGTACCGGCTAGCTGCACTTGCACCAACTGGCTGCATATGTGTGGCCCAGGTCCCTGTTTTGCAGCATCACCATATGTTGCACAGGTACTGCGAGCATGCTGGTGCCCCATTGCAGCTCAGCCAAGCAGAATTACAATCCACAGTCAGCAAACTGCACTTTGATTACCCAACACTGCGAGACTTACCTACAGTTGTAGCACAAGTAGGCAGTGTTGACAATGCAGTCATATCCTCAGCAATGAGAAGCGTTTGATACCAGCACAGGTTCAATGTGCTGAGGAGTGATCAGCACACAACTTGGTCCGGCTTTGTCCTTGCAAGCAGCAGCAGAAGAGATCAACACGAGAAAAGTCGCTGACCAGTCAAACCCGGGATGCATAACACATTGTTGGGCTGTACCTTGACAGGTTGATTGAAATGTCCTGCATACTAAAGGCCAGCCTGACACAGCAAGCACTTCTGTCAGGACTGGTGCGCCCGTCAAGCTGTGCCGCTACAAATGCACGTCAACAGTCTGTGATGGCAGTCCACACAGCGGATCATGCAAAGCTATTGCACCTGGACCTTTCCTTCGTTTTGCATGCAAGGAGTTTCTGAGCTGCGGTACTCACAGTTGAGTCGTTTAGCAGCTGCAGAGGCGCTGCGCACTTGCTCGCCCATCAAGCCCAATCGCACTGCCCCTGGTGCCAAAGCCAACAGCCACATATCTGCTGCTTAGCCAGCGCATGGAGGCTGGAGTCTGCTGCAGCCTGGCCCTGCAAACACCATGACAGCTGACGTGTTCTGAGTTCCTTAAGTTGCCTGATTGTGGCCGTCATCTACAGAGCTCTGCAGCAACTGCCTCCTGTAGCAGCTCACCCTGGGACAACACTGCGGTGCCTTAGACATAGCCCGTCCTGAAGCCCGGTGGCAGCGCAGCTACCGTAAAACCGCTGACACTTCACTATCCTCGGACTAGAGATGGTGAACGGACGATGTGCGCGCACGCTTTGGCCCAGCTCCATTCACTACCAGATCTGGAGGGTGATAGAGTGCACAACAGCAGTATGGTACGGCTGACGCCTACACGCATCATACCATTGCCGTGATACGCTATTGTAGGCCTCCAGAACAGGTGAAAAGCCGAAGGCTGAACGAGCCATACTGCAGGTGAGTTTTACCAGCATTAGAGGATACAAAAGAGGCGGTATCGTGTACTGATCACAAGTACAATCAAACATGCAGGGGAGGCGTTGCCTTAGGCATGAGAATTCATGGAACTCGTTGTGGTGCTGTAGAGAGACCGCATAGGTATGCATCCACACACTTTATAACTGTACCCAACAGTAAGGAATGAACTGTACGTCAAACATCAGTGGACTAGCTCACATCAGTCAACAGCAAATGATCATGACACAGTCTGTCACAATGCGACTCTTCTAATTGTGGATGGTACCCATCAGCCGGTTCCTGCTGCCCATGGCCAGCCCCGGCAAACAACACTGCTCACAGTGTCCACAGCATGCGAGCGAGCGTGCATACGCAATTGGACAGCGCACTTCTACAGCTGCAGCTGCAGTACGTGCCAAGTAGGGTTTTTTTGCTGTCTCGAGGGAAATCTTTCTGCGACTTTCCGCACACTACACATGCCGAGAAAATATCTGACATGATTTCCTGCAACTTTTCTGGCTTTCTTATGTTTACATCTTTTGCCCGATTATCGCAAGACAAAGCGGCGCAAAGCCACAAAAAGGTGCGCCAAAACAGGTAGGTATACGTACTACGTAGTGTACTGCAGTGTACTTCAGTGTCCGCGAAGCCCCGGAGCTCCGCGGCATTGCATGTTAAGAACGCGAATCCGCATTGTTTTTGGTCCCAATTGTTTGCTGCTGCGAACACCCGTGCATCGCCCCGTACGGGCGCCCGCGCGCGGGGGCACCCAGCAGGCCGGTCCGCTCGCAGCCATGGCTCATTAAATACAGGCTGTGGTCATTTGATGTGGCGAGACCATTGCTGTCAGCCATTACCGCGCTTGTATGAGGCGTATGCCATCATGGCATGACTTTCGCACATGCGGCGCAATTGAGAACTCTATTCGAATAGGGGTCTTGTTGAACACTTCTTAACAGGCCCATGTTTGGCAGGGCGAACCATATTCATGAGTACATTTCATTGCAGCGCCCAATCACGTCCTGAGGGGGGACAAGTCGTGCGAACAACGCAACAACGCCCTCACACTATGAGTAACGGGAGCTGGTCGCTGAGCGGACCCAGGGCGGCTCACCGGCGACTCGCCAAAGTTGAGCGGACCGCGAGCGGATGGGTCATTCGCTCAGCGCATGACGCCGGTCGCCGAGTCATAGGCAGTAGGTAACAGTGTCACAATGCGATACAGGAGCTGCTCTCGACAACTCTGCCAGTCACATGAGCGTTGATCAAAGCTTTAAGAAAAGCCGCAGTGATGGAGGCCAGCTGGCTGGTGAAGCCCATCTTTTGTGTTGACGCCGTAACCACAGTTCTAGCTGATGCCCTCAGCAGTACTGCTGAGAACAAACTACAATTGTCAATTGAAAGGTGCGGGTCATATGACATGAGGCACCAGCCGAACACTTGTCCTTCATCCAGGTATCTACATTCATGTCCGCAAGCTGGCAAGCTTCCAGTGGGGGATTCACGGCACCCTGGTAGACCCTCAGGGTAGGCTATGCTTTCAGCTGCTTGCCCAGGAAGCTGGTATAACCCCTTGCTGCTTTTTCTGCCAGGCAGATGCTCTCATCGCACCATAGAGCTCGCCTTTCAGCTGCTGCAATCCCGCCTGCAGCACCTCACGGTGCTTCAAGTTGCCAACACCTGCACTGCTGCTGTTGTTGCTACCATTGTTGCTGTTGGCCCTGCTGCGGCGTACAAGGTTGCTGTCATGCAAGTCATCGATGAAGGTTGGGGCCTTGGACAGCAGCATTGGGAGCTCATCTGGG
This sequence comes from Coelastrella sp. UTEX B 3026, assembly GCA_002588565.1. Lineage (NCBI taxonomy): Eukaryota > Viridiplantae > Chlorophyta > Chlorophyceae > Sphaeropleales > Scenedesmaceae > Coelastrella > Coelastrella sp. UTEX B 3026. Next base: position 5,667 of record NSMO01000291.1, read on the forward strand.
CAGGTGGCTGCAATGCACTGTGGGCTGCCTGCACAATCAAATAAATTACATTGCGTTTGGCGTACAGGCAGCGTAATAGCAGCAGCCCCTGGGCTAATTGCGCTTGCATAGCTGCTGTAGTGTGCTTGATATAACACAGCACATGACACAGCTGCATGAAGGCTCTTGCATAATGCTTGTCAAATGCTACTAGATGGCACGCTACACACCATGAGCATGGTGGTGAATGAACACACTCTCCGGTTCAAAGGCAAAGGCATGGAGACTGGCGTCTCAGGGCCTTGAGCGTGCTGAGGTGCAGAGGACATCAAAGAAGCCATGCATTGCTGCCGCAAACCTGGTTTGAAGCTGAGACCTGGGTCCAGATCCACAGCACCAGACCACATGTTTGGCCGCGGCTGCTGCTTGCTCTGCAAAGTCGCTGCTGCAGAGTCTGCGACAAACTCCACTCCTGCATTCAAGGGGGTGTTTACAATGCTGCCAGCTGCAGCAGCTGCTGCTGCTGCTGCTGCCTTTGTATGTGTGATTGGGGCCTCAAACAGCATATTGGATCTCTTGCTGACGTATGTTGGACTGTGAGGCTTGCTGCTGCCAGCGTTGCTGCTGCTGTTGCTCTTGCTGCGCAAGCACTGCTGGACTTGATTGCAGCGGTTCAGTATGTTGTTGATTGTTCATGTAGGTGTGCATACTCTGCGCAACAGCAAGCCCAAGCACAACTGTGAATGTTATTGTGTCAGCTGGTCAGCCTAGACACTTTACATGCAGCAGTGGTGACACGCTGACGGGCCGGGTGTCCCTTGGGCTCAGACTTGTTACACAGTGCATTGCTGATCACTCGAAAGTGCTATGCTCAGAGCAGCCGTGCAATACAGCAGAAAGTAAGCCCATATATACGGTATGGGAGAGCACAGCAGCTCATTCTACGCATGACGGCCCAAAGAAGCATGTGCCATGGCAACTAATGTTTGCATTGGCACGATGACATTGTAAAAGGGACTAAGCGCTCATGCAGTATAAGCATATTCACAGCTGCAACCTTGGACCCTTGACCTGCAAGGATACTTACCATTGGCCAGGTGTTTCTTGCGCTCCTGCACGGCGTGTGCCTGCGAGTTGCCAAGTGACACTTGTCACTCCATGCCCGAGGGACTTTCAACCGACAGAGTATTGCATGAGTAGCTTACCCTCTGCCTGCTGTTCAAGCTGCCAGCTGCTGGTTTGGGCCCTGGCAGCCTGGGCTCAGGGACGCGGCGCTTCCAATCAGCAACCACCCAAGCCTGTTTATGAGCCGACCCAGGCGCAGAAGAAGCGTGCACGTTGCTCTTATGAGGAGTTGTGGGTGTCACTGGCCTCGAGCTTCGACATGAGGCCAGCCTGTCTTGTTTCGCCTCCATTCTGTGCAGCAGCAAGTGGTTCTGCTGCACGCCTCCAGATGCAGCTGAAAGGGCAATAGTGCTATCGTGACTTCTTGCGGTCAATTACCTATTGTACAGCCTTCCGCAGAATGAATCTGTGTATTTAGATTGATTCTGCGCGTTTAGTTCAGCATTGATGTTTCTTTACTGTGTTATGGGCTCCTTTACAATGTTTCCAATGTTACTGGGTCAGGGGAAACGAGTAACTTCCCGTCCCAGTGATAAATTCAGCTTACGAAAGCCTGCGTGTTTGCAGCACTTTCATTGAAGCCGCTTATGATGCTTGTCATCTGGTGTCTACGCGCGCTTATGCAGTTTACGTCTGCGCGGGCCAACACTTATCGCTTTTACGGACACATCCTGGTCACCACGATATGTCTACAATGTAATGCAAGTCTGGTTGAAATGGTACAGGCCACAGGCCGTCTATGGATCAGTGAGCGCTCAGAGACACACGCTGAAGCTGAAGCAGGCCGGCCTTGCGGCGCCGCAAGTCACTATCTGCCCAATCGCTTTGATGACCCTGCTTGCATCCCTGCACAATGCTAGAGGCTAATGCCATTAGCCTGGATGATCCAGGCCCTATGACTTCCATATGATGCATGCGACTGCAGTACACTGCACGTACTGCAGTGCTGCTGCCATGCCACACACGTCACCAGCACGCACGTCATAGGCATAAGTTACATTCTCAACCAGCAATGTTACATTTGCTCATCGATGCTTCAGCAACTACCAGGCGATGCTTGCCATCGTTCACCCATCTTCTTTACAGACACTTGGAGCGATATACACCCATACAAGATGAGGACCTGTTTCAATTCATGCTTGCCATGTCAACTCCTGACACCCATATATGTACATCTGGTACCACTCTCCTGCATACATATCCCCTGCATGGCACTGCAGCTTTGCCAGCGCATCTATCTTGTTGCATTGGCTCCGTTACTTTTACATATAAATGCTGTGTGCACATCAAACGCAACCCAACAGAACTTTGCCTCATGGTAATACCACAACTGCTGAGCACATGCCCATGCATGACATGTCCATATCTATGTACATATCTGTCAGTCGTGTAGCAGTCTAGTGTAGACTCTGCGCTGGGTGGCAACAAAGCTGTCAGCAATCGACCTTGTTTGCGCAGAAGGGCCATCGTGCAGCGCCTTTCTGCCATTCATCACTCAAATGCGCCATTGACCTGGCCGTATGACAGCGAATCCGGCGCATCAATGGCGAGTCGCTCGAAGCTAGAAGGCGGAAAGCCAGGGAGCGCCGGACATCTCACCCATGCTTCTCCTGTCGGTCCTGCGAAATTCCAGGTACGTATGCACAGAAATTTGATGCTTGTGAATGCGCAGTCAAAGTAAAGGTTGGCGTTTGTGCAAGCCGCTACGTATACACTAGGTACTGGTGGTGATAGTACCAGTACTCGGACGCAGCTCAGCCTGCCTGCAAGACAGCAAGTGCTGGCTTTAGGTAGCGTTTTCACCGTGTAATTTTGAATGCACCACGTCTGGAAGTAGGCGACACGAACCCGGGCAGCGTTGGCATCGCTGCGATGCTCACGTCGGATGCAGCTATATAGACTCCTCGCGTAGAAAGTAAGAGAAATGTAAGGTGACGGTCTGGATCCGGTGGCGTATGCACCTGCGGTGTCCCTGACAGGACTCCCTGTGCCTTGTGCCAGCCGATTCTGCTCAGCACAACGCTTGCGGGCATGTCTCTCTATGATTTCTGTTATGCAAAGAAGCGCTGCACACCCCTGCCGTTTTCAGTTGCCAGCCAGCAAACAACGAAGTCACTGCTTGTGCGACACCCGTTGGTCTCGCCTTCAATCAACGCAGACCAGCAAAAACCAGCAAAAACTGTTTTGTCTTGTTTCCCGCAGCGCGGACAGTCCACAGGGTCCCCGCATGGCCAGGAGAGTCGCCTTCCTTGCACATTCGACAGGGCAGAAGAATGAGCTGCAGGGCTTCCGCGCAGCCCTGCAGGAAGCAGGCTTCACTACAACCGCCGTAACAGTGGCTGATACGTCCAACAGGCTGGACAAAGCAATTGACAACTTCTTTGATGACTTTGCTAAGCAGTTGCCGGCAGTAGGTACACAGAGTGGCCGTGATGATACTCTGGTGGTGCTGCACTTTGCTGGATGTGCACTGGTGAATGGCAGCAGCATCTACCTGCAGAGTGCCGATAGCAGCCGTCAGGATGAGACACACCGTGCAATACCACTTGCAAAGCACCAGGCAACACCACCAGAGGTGCCAGCGGTGCTGCAAACACCAGCCACACCAACCGCAACAACAGCAGCAGCAGCAGCAGCTGCTGCTGATGCATGGGCAGCAGCTGCTGCTGATGACTTCAGAGGCCCCAACCTAGTCGATGTTGCTCATGTGATACAGAGGAGCTTGCTGTCCAGGGCACGTGTAGTGCTGCTGCTGGATGCTCCTCTGTGGGACTTCAGCTTCACACTGCCCTCAGAGGTTGCTAGCACCCCAGAAATAACAGCTAGGAGTGATACCAGCACTCTAGGGGATCAGGATGATGTTGCAGAGATCCCGTTGAGGGAGTGGCCGCCCGCGCTCATACAGCATGCCGCCCAGTTGCTGGAACCCAGTCAGCGCTGTGGCTTACCTTACACAGTGATAATTGGCAATGGCTGTGCAGTAGATGATTCTCTGCGCTACACAAGTGCCCTTCAAGAGGTTAGTGCAATGACACATACAGCTCTATCCCAGCGAATCAGGCAGTGCTGCTTCTGCGAGGCGGCACGCCTATCTTGCAGCAGGCAATGCACCAACAGGCTGCGATAGTAGCCGGGCTCTAGTGTTGCTTTGGTCTCCAACGTGCTGTCCAATGCAGTCACCTCAATGATGTTGTGGGCAGCGCTGTTGAGTAGGGACCATACAGCATTGTTGTCAGAGTTGCATCTCTCGATTCTTGCAGGTGTTGTTCAAACCTAGCATGAGCGTGGTTGACAGCTTAGATGCAGCCAATGTCCACGTGATTGATGCAACTTGTGAGAGGCTAGATGGCATGTGCCAGGTACCCTACTTCAGTGTGGTCACACTCTCCAGCTTCCAGCAGCCACTTTGTCCAGAAGAGTCAGCTGCTGCTACAAGTTGCAGACAGGTGGTTCCTGGAGGTGACACATCAACATCAGATCCGAAGGCAAGTGCTTGCATTTGCATGTGCAATGGCAGCATGATGCATGCATATGCCAGGTCATTGGCCAGCTGAACTCACCATGGGTAACATGCTGTCAGCATAGTGGGTTCAGCAACCAACAGACGACATCACACTAGGGGTTGGTTTAGACCGTTAATGCCAGTTCATACGTGGTGTACTCGCAATTGATGGGCTGGAAGGTTCTGCACTTGGGACATGGCTGTAGCATGTAGTGTATCGAGGCTGACATCAGCAATGCTTTGTAGGTTATCTTGCAATGTTGATGAACCCCTCATGGCATGCTTGGATCGCATAAGTGTGGTGCTAGCCTGTGTGCAACAATGCTTGGCTGCAACCTGCAGGGTGAAGATCTGCAGCGCTTGTTTCTGGATGTTGTCGAATTTTTTCGAGCAGACCAGACAGCTGAAGTGATTGAGGAGTGGTGCCGTTGTGTGGGTGATCAAAGCCTTGATCCACATGATGGTATCTCCCAGTTGGTTGATGCGGGTGTGCTGTGTTGGGACCAGGACAAGCGTTTGAAGGTGGTTGGTCGATTTCGCCAGGCGGCCGCAGAGCTCTTTACTGCTCCAAGTCGCAGGTATGCTCACATGTATGCACGTACCGTACTGTCTTGAGTCATGGATGGAGGTGCCAATGATTGGGTGCAAGTATGCACTCATGGAACCAGCATCCAGAACCTGTTGGACAGTAACTGTTGAGCGAATCGAGCGCCATGACCTCTTATGCGAGCCTGCCCTGGATCATGTTGCATGAATTTGCATACGCTGACAAGTTGTTCACAGTGCCGACTGCCCTTCATGGACTACCCACTGGTCTATGTGGTCGTTCTAGTGGCATGAACCATAGTATAGATACAGCTGTACTGGTACATGGTAATGTGCTCGCTGGTGCCGCAGTCAGCCCCCAACAGTCATCCTTCAGCTAGAGGCTTGGTGCATGATACATTTGCGGCACATTTGACATGATGAACACACATGCTGCTGTACTTGCCTGGTGCAGAACCCCATACCTCTGCTTGAGGGGCTCAGGCTCTGTTGAGCTGTCTCCACAGCTAGCAGCCAACCTGGAGAGGGTAGTTTTAGATGCGGTCCCCAGCACTGTGCTGCTGGACTTGCTGCAGAGTGAGCGGTGCAGGACAGTACAGGTTCTAAGCCTGCGCAATATGGATCTACCCTGTAAGCTGAGCCTGGCTAACCTCACCTCCCTTGGCTTCTTGGACATTGAGCAGAGCAAGAGTAGAGACTTCCCAGAACAGCTCAGCAGTTGCCAGAACCTGCGAGCACTGTTGGCAAACAGTACCATAACATCAGCGACTCAGCAGCTGCCCCACAATCTGGCAGCACTGAGCCAACTGCAGGTGTTGCAGCTGTCTGGCAATCAAGTATTAGCGACAGTGCCTGCAGAGTGGTCAGCACTGCAGAACCTCAGGCGCATAGACCTCAGCAGGAACCTGTTAGGTGGTAAGCTACCACAAGAGTGGAGTGCTCTCAACAGCCTCAGTTACTTGGACCTACAGCATAACATTCTGCAAGGGTCCATTCCAGAGTCCTGGTCCTGTCTTGTTTGTCTGGAGGTCTTGCGGTTGGGGTTCAACCAGCTGTCAGGGGATCTGCCCAACAGCATGTCAGCTCTAAGCAACTTAAGGCACTTATCCCTGGCTCACAACACACGGCTCAGTGGCCAACTTCCTGGTTTGTGGACGGCAGAGTGCCTGTCTGACCTGGATGTGTCCAACAACCGCCTTTTGGGTGAGCTTGCAGATACATGGGGCAACCTGAAAGGCATGACACGGTTAGATCTGTCGAGCAACAAACTGAGCGGCCCAATACCACAGACTTGGACTGGTATGGACCAGTTGCAGGTGCTCTTGCTCAACTCCAACAATCTGTTTGGTGACCTCCCCAACGATTTGTTCATTCTTGATAATATCAAGGTGATCAGCATTGGAGACAATGCACTTAGTGGCGAGCTACCAGTTGCATGGTCTAAGCTGCAAACGTTGGAGAAGATTGATCTTCACAGCAACAGGCTGGAGGGACAGCTACCAACACAGTGGTCGACCCTAACAAGCTTGACGGTCCTGGACCTGGGCAGCAACCAGCTTACAGGGTGGTTGCCAGAGAAGTGGTCAAATCTGCAACAACTTCAAGAGTTGCATCTTCACGACAATATGCTTCGAGGCTACTTACCACAGAGCTGGTCAGCACTCCAAAACCTCCACACATTGCACCTGCAGTCGAATTGGCTGAAGGGCCCGCTGCCTTCCAACTGGGGCCGGGGCATGCGGGAGCTAAGAGTCATTACAGTGGAGAAAAACTACCTAAAAAGAGGGATGCCACGGTCTTGGGGACATTTTCAGCTCATGAACAGTAAACAAAAGGGCGAATATCTGGCAAACAAGCAGGTGATAGAGTCAATGTTGGCGCAGCAACGACCCTATGTGGGGATGCTTCGCATTAGTATGAGGTCCTTGCACGACCTGCAGGACCGCCTAAGTGTGGGAATGCTTTGCCAATTATCAAAAGGTTGATATGAGGTCCTTGCAGGACCTGCCGGAACGCCTAAGGCCACAGCAAATTTGCTAGTAAAGGCCACAGCAGCAATAGAACCAGTGTACAACCAGCAGCATGCAACGGATGCTGCTATAGTCTCTCTCTCTCTCTATGTGTGTGTGTGTGTGTGCGTGTGTGAGGGCTGCCTAGCACTGGTCATTTTGGTTTGTGTATGTGCGGATGTGCTTGGACCGTATCTGGCCCTTGCTATGAGGTCATCATGATTTGTGGTTGTTCAAAGCGTTGATGATTAGGAGTAGAATTATGCTCATCGCATGCGTTCACATTTTGCTTGCATGCGTTCACATTTTGCTTGCATCGCATACGTCGGGCTGGTGGTGATGTGGCAGGTACATTAGTTGAAGGCGGCGTGAGGACAGTGGAAAAACCTACTCATGCACACTTTCCTTGCCTCATTGTACACAAGACTTTTTGAACTGTGCATAGATTATTCGGTTGACTTATTCATGCGGACGCACTACTACGATTGGGCAATTTCTGCAGCCTCTTCAGCTTAATGCCCAGTGGACGACAGACAACACTGTGCACTGCAGGCAGTTGCTACCTTTGCCAAAGGGCTTGGTACTTTCAGTAGGTGGTTCTCCCTCATAGCGTCATGTTTGTGTGGTTGCCTGCAGTGCAAGGTGTGTGTGGTCATTTGAATGTTTTTTCAAGCATACCGTGTCTTGATGTTATGGCTTCATCAACACGCACTTCGTTGCTGTTATCTTTCATTGGCCGTCGCAGAGCATATGGCTCAGACAGTGCGGGGACCCTGCATACAGGCAAGCCAGCTTTGTTCACCAGCATGCATACTACTGCCTTTGATCCATGCTTGTTCTCAATGTTCACAAATTATTATGAAGTTTTACTTCTGTTATGGCTCCATCAACGGGAAGATGTTGTGGGGTGTCCTACATCTTTGTGGCCCACAGGGGTTGATAGCAAGCTGAGGGAGTTGCCGGTGTATCTACATAATGGTATTGTATTGTTTGTCGTGAAAGTGAGTGGTAATTTGTCTTACTCGTTTGACATTGATTGTGGTGTGGTCCAGGCTCCATTATCACTCTTGTGCTGTTCAACTTTACATAGACTGGGTTGTCAAGCAAGTGCTAGCTGAATTGCTAGAGGGTTGTGGAGTAAATATAGCATGTAGTTGCATTGGGGGTCTCACGGCACAGCAAACTAGTGTTGTTGACAGCAGCGAACTCAGGAAATAGGAATCTTGTTGAGTGCATCTGCACGCTGCTTACTCTCCACAAAGACGGTGGTAATCTATATCCGCCTTGTCCTACTAGAATTCTAGTTCGAACTGAGTTCGGAAGTTGACATGAGTCGCGGGGCCGATGGCCGAATGGCTATGGTTGTGTGGTATTGCCTCGACTCTCTAGAGGACAGGCTATTCAGGCGCTCCGAGTGCACACGGGGGGTGGGAATAGCCATTCTGGCTGCTTGGTGCAGCTGCGCACTTGCTGCCACGTTTAGATAGTTGCGGCACATCTGAGATCACGTTTTGCACGTAAGCCGTCGGTCAGGGAGCCCGCGAGCTGCTAGACACCGTCAAAAGTTCCGTTTATCGCAAACGGCCTTTACACTACACGGTTGGCAGGTGCATGAGTTAGACGCGCTTTTTCGAACCTTTGAAGCTGCCTCGTTGGGCGTATCAGTAGTGTTTTGAACTAACTAGTTCAACTATAGTTGGGCGTATCAGTACTGGGTACAGGGCCTACGCTCCCATGTGCTTCACGTGCACATGCACCGATACAGGGAGCGGCTTGTGGCAACATAGCAGTGCTGATGGCGTTTGAACCAACAAAGCAGGATAATGTTTGTGGTTCAATCACTGTCGGACATTGTGCAGCACCAACGGGCCGCAGTGAGCCATCGGACCAAACTTCCAGAAGATTATAGCTCTGATCTCTGGTATTTTGGTACTCTTGCTATACTCAGCTATATAGCTGCCGCATTTGGCATGGCGCGCGTATCTGACGGTCAGATTCTTTACTTGCTGCTGCAAGGACCGTCGCTCCAGACGCAGCTATCAAGCCTATTGTTGTTGCTGATCCTGACGTTTGCAGTATGATTGGCCGTGAGAAACAAGTGCGGGGCTTGCCGCGCTGAGGTGTCACACGGCGGGACGGAAGTACAGGGTGCCGGTAGTGTTCGACAACAAAAGCGGAGGCAGAGCGTGCAACAGACCTGCTCATACTATGAATGAGTGAATGTACTCCGCATAGATTTTCATATTTCAAGAGAGCGCTAGCGTAAGTTAAAGGTAGGGCAATGTGTGTGTTGGGGCGACTTCACATTCCCTACCGTTCTCATACTAGTGATGCTGGTGCTGGCACGCATGTATGGGAAGCAGCTCGTTTGCTAGGCCATAGTGTAAAAGTGACGGAGCCAATGCAACAAGATAGAAGAGCTGGCATGCTGCACTGCCATGCAGTGTGCTATGAATCATGAAGGGCACCGGTACACCCACCCATGTATATGCAACCGGTTGCACATATCTTTGGTATGACTGGTACCTCTGAGAGCGCACCACTGGGCCAGTGGTGCCCTCTTGTGGCAAAGGCCGTCCATGTAGACGGGAGTCGAGGCATTTGCACAAGCCTGCTTGTCAATCTGTATGCCAATATCATTATCATTATCTGCACGCTGCTGTATGCTGTACACAGTCCAGGGCCTGCCATGCAGCTGCAACAGTGACGCTCGGACGTCCGCTGTCAAGAGATGATGTATGGAGCAGAGCAGTCACTGATGCTGCATGGGAGAATGCAGCTTGCAGTAGATCTTTGTAGTTCGCCATGTGGTTTGCTGCAACATCCCCAAACCCTACCAGCAGCTCATGGTTATTCTCAGCGCTGCTGTCTGGCTCAGATCCCCCTTCCATGGTTTGTAAGATGATGGTGACACCTGGCACCCAGAGCAAACAGCAAATAGTTGCGCTCAGCCTGAGCAGCAGAGCATGCTTGAACAACAAGCTGGGCCTAATTTTTTTGAGAGAGGGTTGTTACACGTGGATACCTCACCGCCTCAGGCAGTACTCTCCACTAACCGGATAAAACTGAAGTGACACAGCCAACTGGCGTGCAGCCAAGGCAAGTGTTGAAACGGCAACAAGGACATGGCTGGATGCCAAGTGTTGGTCTGCAGTTGGTTCAGCAACAGGTGGGCCATCATCAAGGGCTGAGTGTTGCATGGTCACTTGTGACAGTTACAAGTTTGCCTCCGAGGTGGCACATGCAAGGCGGCTGCAGATAGTGCTGGGGGTCCTGAACCACTGATTGACCACATGATTGCCTACTCACCAGCTCTGTACTGCTCAACGAACTGTTCCAGTTTGACGACTCTGGCAACTTTGTGGCAACCGTCCTCAAGGGCCGCCGCCAGCTCCTCGCTGAGTGTACTGCATCGTTGCTGCAGGTTGCTGTTCTCGGAACTTGCTGCCTCCAGCTGGGACTGCAGGTTACTGTATTGCCTGGCAAAAGGGTGCTGCGGCCTCTTGCATCCAGCCCTCCGGAGAGTCTGATTACTGCCCTTCATCAGCTGCCTAGTCATCACTACTGCCAGGACCAAGCTCTGAACATGGCTCTTCAGCCAGTGCGCCTCCAGCAGTTGCTGGCAGATGGTTTGTTGTATCTGTCAGGACGTCCTGCGCACGTACCGCTGCTGGGGCTGTTGAAGCCAGGACACATTCCAAGCCGCGTTTCGCAGCACTGGCTCCTCCCACTTTACAGTTCCTCTCTGCTGCTTCCTGCGCTGCTCTTGTTTGGGCTCATCCTCATCAAGGCTTTCTTCAATGCTGATGGCCACTCCACAGACTGTTACGTTGCGCTCAAGGGAACCAGAAAAAAGTGCCGTCTGCGAACGAATAGCAAGCATGACCACTGCAGCAGAACTAGAGCCGACTTGCTGCCGCCCTTAGGAAAGCTCAACCAACACACAACGGTTGAAGCGGTTACGCAGGAAAAACGGAACGAACACTGATATGATGGGCCCGTGGACTGTTGTTTCAAACAAGAGTTAATCAAAGCTCAATCAAAGCTCAATTAAAGCATGTCCCGCGCTCTTGCCAGTCCTCCTACATTTCAGGGCCCGCGTAGTTCACCTTTCGTGACAACTCAGCCAGATACGGCTGTACATCAAATGAGAGCAACATATCCCTCATAACGGCTGCTGTAGTTGAGTTCAGTTGGTATCATGCTGCCAACTGCCAGACTGCGATGTACTTCGGTACGAACATCGTGACTGTCGCATTACGCATAACCCCGTATAAATGCTGTACCATACGTTCATGATAATTCATAGCTTCCAGACCAAATCGGCAGACGTTGGTCTAGCCTCGTAGATTACCGCTACAATGGTCCACACACAAGACACAAGCATTCAGCTATTTGCTTGACATTTCCTGTTGCATGAGCTAAACTTCACAAGACACATGGCAGACTGGGTGGCGGCCCCTTGCATCCAGTATACAGCAGTTTGCTTGGCATACTATGCTGCATGAGCCAAACTTCACATGGCAGTGTCCCGTACTGCTGCACATCACTGTATGCTGGGGTGGGGCCAGTGGCAATTTGCCGATATCATGATTGACCTCAGTGGCAATATCGCACACTTCCCTCACGGCTGCCACCCCCCCCCCCTAGTGTGTTGATATCATGTGTGGTCCACACAATGACACGGCCACAACAAGTTTCAAGGATGTGCTGCTGCTTTTCAGCAGCAGCAGCAGCAAGAAACCCGACCCGAACACACATCACAAACCAGCCTGATTCTGAACATACATGCCAGCCTGGACAGCAGTGTCTACAATAAGCCTCTGAGTATTCATGTAGTCGCGTTCAGCATTATCCATCCGAAACCTCAGCTGCTGCTGCATGCTAACGATAGCTGCTGCATCAAGACAACTAGCAGTCTCTATAGAGAGCTTTAAATTTGGTCTGAGGTTTTCCACAAGGTGCTTGAAGCCCGGGTAAGGTCGCACCACATCATATGGTCTCTGATCGATTATCACACCGCCCAGCTGCTGCCATCTGCTGCTGCCTATCTTCTGTACTGTGTCCAGGGTGTACATGCCCATCAGTTCTTCAACTGCCTTCTGCACCTGCTGAAGAAGCAGGGACCCTGCTGCTGGAGACTGAGCATTCCCTGCTGCAGTGCTGACCTGGCTTGCTAGTGTCTGCAAGGCTGCGTCATCCCACTCCGTCAGCCCACCGAGAGCTGCATCATCCTTCAACTGCTGAAGCAATTGTGTGCCTGCATGCGCTGCTTGCTGAACATCCTCAGGTAGCACATCACACTTCTGCTTCTTCTTTGGCTGCTGCTGCTGCTCCCCCTCCCGCTGCTGCTCCCGTAGGTACTCAACAGCCAAGCACGTGGCTAGCATCATGTACACTGCACTGAGCGGGGGTATGCCCCACCATCGTGCGTAGACTGCTTTTAGGTCCACTGGCCAGTTCGGTAGAATGATAACTGGCTGAAGGAGGCAATAGGCTGCGTTGAGGTCTATGTGGCCCTTGGTAACGCCACAACCCAGGAAGACCGAGGTATGCTGTTGCGGCAGCATGGAGCCGATCAATGTTGCCGGCACCTGTGCATGTGCCCTAAACACCAAAGCAGCCAGGCGGTGGCAGCCAGTGGGAAGCCCAAGGAGTGCCTTGGTTGCTACATTTCTGTCGCTGTCCCCCCTTGCCTGTACAACTGACAGCAATAGCTCAGCATTGCTTCTGCTGCTGCTGCTGCTGCCTGCTGCCTGCTTTGCTGCCTCTACCGCGGCAGATTCATGCTTCGTAGCGCGTGCGATAGCATGAAGCTGTACGTTTTTCACTACAGACAGTGGGCTATTACTGGCACGGCTGTGCATCATATGTGACATCTTGGTCTGCTGGTCAGCAACTTGCGGTACGTCAGGGTTGAAGACGATGTATGCTCTCTTCACTTCCAACCAGCGCTGCAGCAACTGAACTGCTGTGATGCTTGCTGGCCGCCCTGCCTTTGGTTTAGACATCTTCATCCAGCAGTCCACCCGTGTTTTGGTTGGCAAATTGGACAGGATATCCAGAACCTCTGCCACACAGAAGGGTGCTGTTGCTGAGAGGTCATCGCTGCCACTGCCACTGTCTTGCTGCTGGTATTTGGCATGGAGGGTGTTGGCCTTGCTATGCATATCGGCAATGGATGCCATGCTGGGTGCCTGCACCTTCTGCACGAGCTCCTTGTCCCTTGCATAGGCGCACAGGGTGCAGAGCCAGTGCAGCTCCTGCGGTGTGAGCAGCAGCTCAGGGCCGTACTGACCTGATTTCAGGCCACGACCGGCGCTACAGCCATTGCTGTTGCCCTTGCTACTGGTGAACTGAATGCCCTGCTGCTGCTGCTGCTGGTGATGGTGGTGCTGCTGCTGCCTGTAGCACTCCCTGCACAATACTGTTGCTATAGTCTGTTTATCCTCGCTGAATTCTACATACACGTCTGCTACTGACAGCGTGTTGCAACGCATGCACTGTGCGCTCTCTGTGCTGCTCTCTGTGCTGCGCAGCTGGTGTTGCAGCCAGGCAGGAATTGCTGACACCAGCTCCTCTGCTTGTGTCTCTGCTGCACGCTTCTTGCTTTCTAGGTACGTGCGCAGGTCTATATCATCAGGTACGTGCAACATCAGCTTGATGGCACTGAGCACTGATATGATCACTGCATGCAAGTGCTGCTGGCCTGATTCCACCCGTCCTACTGCTGCTGAGGCCGGCTGATAGGGTGGCTGAATGGGCTGTGTGCCAGACATATGCCATGGGCTTGGCTGATGCAGCTGCTGCTGCTGCTGCCGCCCAAACTCAGCAGTACCAGGTGGGGAGTCTGTAGATGGCTGAGGAAAGAGGGAGAGAGATAAGAGAGTGGCACAGCAGTACATATAAAATCAGGTTGGATAATCATGTAGTTCAACAGCTCAGAGGGTGTGTGCTGACCATAAATAGCACAATGAGCTGGTCTGTGTATAATACACTCCAAACATTGGCATGGCTTAAAAGGACTACCAACCTGCACAATAACAGTGCATGTCCATCAAAGTATAGCTCAGCATTACCACATCTCAGTAGGCGGTTGAATACTCAACGTACTGACCTTAGCCCCCGCAGCGTCAACTCCTGCTAAGCCCCCACCACCATAGCATCCAGAGGGCCCACTGGGCTGAGCACTGACACTGCCAGTGCTGCTTTGCTGCTGCCCTGATGCAGCAGCCACTGCTGGAGCACCCCGCAGCAAACAGAACAACGTGGGGGTCCTGTTGCTGCAAGGTATCCACATGGGCAGCTGCTGCTGGTTGAATTGGCGGTTGTGCACTGTTGGCAGAAGCACACCACCAGCACCTGGCTGAGTAGCTGGGAAGAGGGCTGTCATGGGCTGCTGCACCTAACTGAGTTGCTGTTGTGCTCTTGCCTATTATGTAGCACAAGAGCGCTCTCGAGCAATGGGGTAGGTTGTTGGGCAGTTGCCAACAGTACTGGCTGGGGTAGTGCACGACCTGACACGAACAGTACATCATACCACATGTATTATGCCTCTCTATTGTATGAGGCCACCAGAGCACCTTTGAGCATACAACTTACCACCAAGGGAGGCCGCTGTTGCTGTCGTCATGGCAGTCAGGTGCCCTGGATGCTGCTGGGTGTACTGATGCTGGTACTGCACACACGGCTGCAATGCTGTCTGGCTGGTGTTGCTTACAGCCTGTAGCCGCTGCAGCCATGGAGCTGCCCTTGACCTTGTCTCCTGCAATTTCTCCCGGCTCACATGATACTGAGGGCCCTGCATGTGAAGGGATCGCGTTCCTCTGAGTGTGCTGCGTCTGCTGCTTCTGCAATAGCTGCAGTGCAAGTAGCTTGCAACTTACCTCACACTGGTTGGCTGTGTTCAAATGGTCATGGTAACATTCTGCGCTGCAAAACACCCTACTGCATACTAAACAGTGTCGTGTGTCGTGTGCAGGCAGGTCACGTCCACGGGAGTAGAGCTTGCCAGTGCTGCTGTTTCTTGGCCTCCATAGACACAAGGCTTTGTGACCACACCGTCTACTCATCGCTCTATGACCACGCCAACTTGCTCACTAGCGCATACATGTAGTTACTGGCACTGCGAGAGCAACACAACTGTATATCGAGGAAGCATGCCTACTCGATGCTTTGGTGTCAGCAGAAGACTTGCGGCACGCACACAGACGCCATAGTAAGCACTGTACGTCATACTGGTGTTAATCACCCCTGTTGAATCATGTTAGCGCCACTCTGTGGCAGCTGAAGCCTTTTGTACTAAACCACTCATTGTACTGAACCTGAGCAAGAAATTTCAAATTCTGCCAAAGTCGGTTCCTTAGCTCCCGCTGCTTTTGCTCGTATTCTTTGGCTCTCGTATTCTGCAGCCCGCTCAGCATTGCCGTGCAGCCATGGTCCTGCCTTTTTGCATGGAGGTCTACCGCTTGCTTTATGTAACGAATGAAGCATATACAAACCTATCAATCAGTTTTTTTTGTTAACGTTGATGGTGGCTGAGGCTCGGCGGAACAAGCAGAACGACGTTTCTTTACGCCAAAAGGTGCGCGGAGTCCTCGAGGACACTACTGACCCAGTTTTGACAGCATTGATATGAGATTGTCTGCAATCAGACCGGCTGAACTGAATGGCCGGTTGACTTAGCTCTTTCACGACGCTTGAGCCGAACCCTACCAAGCTTCATTGGAATTGCACCCAGGGGGTGCACTCGTTGCTGTAAAAACCAATCAGGTGCCAAACCCACAACACCCCTGCTCAGCTCAAACACTGACTTACAGGCTGCAGCACTTTCAACGAGCTACCCATAATGATTGGACACGCAGCAAGGAGCTGGCACAAGCAGCAGCCAGTTGAACATTGGCCACACCGTTCTGCACATCAATGGCCGGTCTGGATCAGATAAAGTCATCCAACAGGCATTTCAAATCAAACATGATGACAAACAATGACAAGAACTGACATAACAGTGTGCGGTGCAACTGACTACAAACAGCTGATGCATGCATAGAACCATAAGCCATCACAACCTGCAAGCTCGGCTGCGTCGTTGTGGCTTTTTTTTTATTCGCTGCCTCTACTACAGCTGCTGCTAACGACGCTAGCTGACCTTCACGTACCTTCTCAAGCGCCTCTGACCAGGTGCGCACTTTGGTGCTCTGCTGACCAGCAGTAATGACCATGATGATCATGGGGCACTGCTTCTAGATTGGTGGTTGCTTCTGCTGCTGCTGCTGTTGCAGGGTGAAATTTATATTGGACGCACACCAAACTGATGACTGCCAAGAGTGCCACTCTACTAGTAGTACACTAAAACTGCCACAAGCATGTTGTAACATGCCTACGTTGCATGGACTGCCACAGTGGCTCAAAACTGCAGAACGTCTACAGTATCGTTGATTCATAGCTGCCAGCACTTGCCGTTACCAGATAGCATGTGGCCGCCAACGGCTAATAGCGTGGTATGCTAGCAGCGGCGGCAGTATGCTAGCGGCACACTTGTCAATGAGTATGTCAATTATTACCATATGTGACATGATTTGGCAACAGGCCTTGCGGCCGGAAAGGGTATTTCCTCTTCTTCTTCTTTCGCAACAGAGTATAGCAGGACACAACGGGTGCTCTGGCAGAGACCCTGTATGGCATGCATAGTACGTCATGCGCTGGGAATGAGCAGCAGTCACACACCTAGCTGTCAGCTACGCAATTTCGCAGCAGAGAGGGCAGCCAAGCACAGGTGACGCGCCAACAAGACGCGCGTCTTGATGACGACCCAGCAAGTCATGCAGCCACAACACCAATCATTTTTGGTGGCCTCCCCAAGTGCCTGACTGCATCATGACGACCAAGCAAGTATACATGACAGACTTGAGTCATGAGCCAAGAATGCAAGCAAAGATGCATTATAGATGATACCCGTATCATCTATCGATACACCTGGTCAGTGTCACCGTTTGTCCATGCAGTGACATAAGCACCTTGCACGCCTCCACCAAGATCGACTGTTATCGTCTCTCCAGACTCAATAGGCTCCACTTGTGCATGAATTTTCGTGTGAGCAAACTAAGCTGTGCCCCCAAGGCCAAATGCACCGGTGATGTTGATTTTTGCTTCTGCTGCCACTGACTTGAGCTGGCGCACATCTTTGAAACGGTGTACCATCACTACAATGTTAGTGCCGGTCATGTAAAAGCGACTGAGCCATGCAACAAGTCAGATGCGCTGGCAATAGCTGTCCTATCATGCTTGGGGGTCGCCACCCAAAGAGCTTTCTGTGCCACATGAGCAGTGCTCATGATGACAAGCTCTGACGCTGCCAGCATCCAAACATCTCGACTGCACCACAATGTTTACGTGAAGTGAAGTGAAACATAGGGTCAGCGTCCGGGGCCGTGGGGTGGCGTGCCCCAACCACGCCGTCATGTTCTGGATCTTGATCCTGTCCTGCACCCACAGCTTCCACCACTCTGGGTAAGAGGGTGCTGCGCCACGTTGTGTCAACGCAGCCCACTGCAGTATCACACCATCAGCGACCACCGTCGTCAGTAGTGCATCCCTTCAAGGGCTAATAACATTTGCTGTATTGACCTCACTGTTTTGGGAACCGTGGTGACACTGTCTAGCTGCATATGTGTGGCAGTACGGAACACCATGCATCGGGCTGCGGCCGGCGGTGCATCATGCATATGCATGGTGGAACTGGCTAGGTGCACTGATCAGTGCACTTATGAGTGATTGTGTTTGGGTCAGACACCTAAGAGCAATACTAACTTGCCCAAGCCTTTGGTGAGAATGTAAATCAGGGGCATGGACAACAAGGATTGGACCAGCCTGGCTCTTGCCAAGTGCGGCACCTTGGCACCTGGGACAGGTGTGCAACCAGTGAACCGAGCGTGGGCATGCAGAGCTCTCTCACCGCCTCAAGCTCCTCAGCTGGCATCTCTCGCTCCTCAACGCCCATAACTCTGTTACTGCAGATCCTGATTACCCCCTAAAGACGGCTCTTAACTAAATGTGAAAAAAGTTTGAGACTCCTATGCAACCCCTACACAAGACTGAGAAGCAGTCCTGCATGAGAACCAAACATTGCCTCATCCAGTCCTTGGTACAGGGAAGCAGAAGAATTTACTACTGTACCCAAAAAGGGCAATCATTTCCCTTTGCCTGAACTACTTGAGGGAACCATCATCTTTAGTAAAGAGCAGGCGGATCTTGTGCCGCAGCATTGTGTGCTGGGTGTTGCAAGCTGCCCAGCAGCTGGCATTGATCTTGGACCTAGTCGCAGTTACAATCAATGCTGGACATTTTCAACCAGGGCAGACTGTGTTGCACAGCTGCGTTACAGCACAGCGCAGCCTTTGATGTGGTATACTCCATGTCCATACCCCTGCTTGTAGTTATGACATGACAGCATGTCACAGCATAAACCAAGTAGGCAAGTAGGGCACATATTGATGATCATGGCTTACTGTCTAGAACAGCATGTTTGCAAGCAGCGGTATTGAGTATGGTACAGCGTAAACCACCCAAGGTTGGGCACATGGCTGATCCACCGAGTGCGGAATCATCCCAGTAAAACTTACGCTGATGTTACTGCTGCTACTGTTGCTGTCTGTCCTACAGGTGGTGTGAGCCCAACGGTTGTTACAGCACTTGTGGCAGCAACAGGCAGGACATTCCTGGCTCCTGGTTTGCTGCTGACGGCTTCTGCGGATGTCACTGAGTAGTATGGTGGCAGCACTGGTGCTGGTGTGGTATGCACCAGAGGCAAATGGTAACACGAGGAGCGGCAAATCTGCTCAGTTGAGTTAGGTCAACAGACTATCAGCTCTGTATGGTATAATACAGTCGCATGACTGATATTGACTGTCTGTTGTTGAGCTAAGCCTTTGTTGTGGTATGGTTCAATGATGAATTGGGCGCAGATGTGCTGCAAGGGACAGAAATTTGGTTCTTGGGCTTTGCGCTGTTTCCATAAATCAAGTACAATTCAATTGATGTGCTGTTATGCCAGATGTGACTTCTCAAGTATGCAGCACTGCTCAGGTACTACCGTACGTTCTTGGGGTATTGGCCGTTTGTTGTTTTGATATGCATTAGATGCAAATTTTGCCGCTGGCAACGGTGGTAGCCAAGTCGATTGCACAGTGCATGCACCAGCAGCAACGAATACTAAGCACTGAAGCATAGTGTGATGTGTACCATTCTGACTAATGCGATTGGGTGCTGGTGTCCTAGCTTCGACTGCTTAGGTACCATATGACGTTGCGTGAACTGTATAACAATTACTTTCTGCATGTTTGCTTGCGTCTTGTGCACTGCTACTTTACCAGTGCATGGCGATTGCCAGGCACATTGCTCGTGATCATTGCATACATCACATAGCCGGCCCTGCACATAGACAAGGTATGTATTATAGGCCACACACGTGCAAACTGCAGTCATTTGCGGTAAGGCTTGCTTGCGCTGTTGAATGAACGCAGCTGATTTAAGCCAGGGATGACTGCACTGCACCCAATGACGTTCCGCTCCCTGCAGCACATGTGACTTTGTAAGAGGCGTAGTGCAGTGACACTCAAGGCTGAATTCTCGGGGCTACAAAAGAGCTTATTACAGCTCGTACAGAAAGCAGGCGTCGTCGGCTTTCGTCAACGCAGTGCGGCAGCCGGCGCGGGCCGCGGCCGGAGGCGGCCTTCCGAACGCACAATCCTTGCAACTTTCACTGAATCTCCACAACGGACAAAATACAGCTGGCTGCTGGAGGCGGTCGACCACCGAACAACACAAACACACGGCCCGTATCCAAGGACTCGAGTGGTCGCCGATCGCACGCTCGGTTTGTGGCCCGAAACGCGCGGTCCCGTACAATCGCTAGACGATCGCGGTGGCCAGCGATGATTATGCAATCCCGCACTCGATGTTAGGGAGTGATCATGGCAGTGGCAGCTTCTGCCCAATTTCAGTAGACTTTTCGCTGTGACACTACATTACACTGCTGCTTGTTGATGGGGGCCCGTACCGTACGGGTCACATTGCTGTGAGTCACATTGCTATTGATTGACAAGGTTCGTCGTTTATAGCACAGCATCAGCGCCGCTAACAATTCAATATTCTGAGAGCTTGCCAAAGTACAGCGGTAAGTGCTTCCATCATGTTCATTACACGCTTTCCCAGTAAGAAGGCACACCAGACTCGGAGGCTCCTGCAATGTAACCCTTTGCAGCCCGACCACTATGGCCGAGACACAAGCAGCAGGGACTGGGTACGGCCAGATGAAGAACCGCCAAAATACATGCCATAATGCTGATCATCACATGTCACACTAGGCCCGCAATGCAGCGGCTGTTGCAGCTTGTTCAGCAGCAGTGATTGAGTGCTCCTGAAGTATTCAGTTAAGAATTTGCCTGGCTGCCAAGAAAGGGATCTTTGAGCACTACGATATGAAGCGCATTATCCGGCTGCTCATAGCAGGAGCAGCCATCCAAAAGATGCCACCTACTTGTTGCATTTGCTCGGTGTCCAGAACTGTTTTGCTTACCAAGCAGAAAAGCCGCATGCGGCATGGCAAAGAACAGTGCAACGCAGAAATGTTGAGAGGTGATCCAACCCCATGCTATATTGTATATCCTGGACATCGCCAGTATACTCATCCAATGCTACGTATTTCAAAACTTCACATAGTGGCAGGCACAAGCAACAAGGCAGATCACCATCAGATCATCAAACAGAGCCACCACCAGGTTATCAGGTGGCTGTTGCTACTAAGGTATGCAATGTGCCGTGTCAATCAGTGGACACTGCTGTTGAATTGCTGATCATACCAAGTCATAATAAGCAAAGATATGTTTCAACCTAAAATGATAGTGGCAAGCAGTAGACGTCTGCTGTCACTGCTGTCAGGTGTTGGATGCCTGCATGTCAGCCAAGCCTATGTTATGATGTAAGCAGTGGCCTTTCAGCTAGTGAAGTTGTGGCCAACATCAGGCCGATCCAATCGCCATAAAGAACTCAACAACTCAAAAACAGATTGCATAGCTGCATCAGTGCAGTTCCCAGGTGGGTATCAGTTTTACAATCAGTGTCATGTACACAAGATATCAATGATCCAGTACATCACGCCTGTTGCTGCACCAATCCAAGTTCATATCACAACCCAATTCAACAATGACATGTAGTAACTGCTGGAAGTTGCTGTAGGGCAAGCTGTGCTGCACTTCAAAGACTTCCGACCAAATAGTGGACACCTGTCAAGCTGTGGGGAAGCATATGCTCATCTGTGTGCTGTTTAGAGGCTTTGGGGGCTATTGCTATTGTACACCACAAGGCCCCACACCAAGGTTGAATAGTCACCCCTGGTTGTTGCCTTGATTCCCTTACAGTCATCCATGTTATGTTGGTCTGTTTGCACAGTACACACACCAAACACAACGTTGAATTTGCCTGCCGCCTCTCCACCACAGGTAGACTGACATGACATGTTCAGTGGCAACTGACAACCACACCTGGCCGGACCCTCTCAGACTTGCAGCTCAGTTGCTGATTGTGTCCGGGAGCCTGTTTTGCCGTCAACCTCACTACCAGAGTCTGCCAAGCATTTGCACCCATCTGCCGCATTGGTTTGTGGTGCTATCCTCATAAGGGGAATGGCTGATGTCCATGACACCACGCCCACAATGACAATCAAGACGCCAGCGGCTAGGGGAGCTGGTTGCATCACCAGGCCGAGGGCCGACACCATGAATGGGGTCAGGCCACCCCAGATTGACATCGCCATGTTGTGACCTGCGAACAGAAGTGACAAACATGCAGCATGTGGCAGAAGCAAGTAGCAAGGCTGAACTCATGAGCTCATAACTATTAAGCCAGTACAGGCTAGCAATGGTTTGGGGTTAGCTTTCTGCATGCGTATTGTGTTCAGCAACGGTTGTCACTTGACAGACTATAGGCTGATCACATATGGAGCAGCAGTGCGAAGAAATAAGGGGTTGGCCGAGCCTTCCAACACTGGCTGGCCATGCGTGGCATCTGCAACAGTGTAGAGCAAGCAGATAGCAAAATGTGTATGACTTACAGCACTTTGGCCAGACTACCAAACGCCAGATTGCTGTGTCACTTCCTATTCCATACCTACCTGAACAATGCTTGCTTGGCATTGTGATGCTGTGACACACTGCTAGTGGACCCATCAGTGCTACATGCTCTTTCAATTCAATCTGGGTCCATTCTGAAAAGTGAAATGTGTCTAGACGCAACCACCATCTGTCAATTCGGCGGCACATCTTTTGCCCACTTACCGAGGTTATAGCCAGTAGCTCTGACACCAGCAGGGTATATCTGTGGCCCTATACTCGTCATCAGCCCTCCCATACAGCCACACAAACCCAGCATGGTGGGCAACAGAGTCATGAGAGCCACCAGGGAGCCAGTGTGCAGTGCATACATCACAGGGATGCACACCGCTGCATTGATCAAGGTCAGACCCATGTACACCCAAACCTGCAATCAACAAACAACAGCAGCTTTGGAGTGAGCTCTTGGCCTCACCAGCGTGAGACTGCTGCCTCACTGCTATCAGCTCTGCGTGCTGCTGAGCAGAGTAACAACAGCAGCGAGGCCGTATGAAGTGCATGCATCACAGGAATGATCATACTGCTGCATGAATCAAGTCAGACCCATTTACTCCCAAACCTGCATGTAGCACAGCATCCACTGCCCCTACCTTTGGAATGCCTTTGTCTGTTAAGTATCCACCGACTGTCACTGTAATTGCAAACAGCGCCATGCCAATCATCACAGCCCAGAGTGTTAGCTCTGTAGTAACGCCAGCTGAGGTGTGGAGGTACGGCGGAAGCCAACTGCAGCAAACACACACAGCAATGAGTCACGGAAGCCGTCAATCAGCCAACATAAGCCATCAGCTTGCAACGGCTATTCAAGACAGCTGGAGGACTGGCAGCCACAACCACTCTGCCAACTTCATCCACAGCACTGTGACTGACCACTGTTTGTGATCTCAAGCCCTAACTGCTAGGACCAGGTAGTTTTATCCGCGTCATGCCAGAAGACACAACATCACTGCAGGATCAGCACCAGGAATGTGTGTAGTGCTTCCATGCCCAGTGCCGGGAGCCGACATAGCGGTCCAGCTTGATATTTATTCATAGCCCGCTTGCATATAGTTAAAGTACTGACTCGCAAATCAGCAGAACAAACCAGAAGCCACAGCCCAGAAGTGCAGTGGCTCGTGGCACAGCCACACCATGCTTGCCACCTCTGGCACATGTAGCTGGCCACTTTACCTGAAGAACGTGTAGAACATCGCTCCATAGATCCCCTCCAAGAAGAACTGCAGCCACAGGCCCATCCAATGGCCTTTCAGCAGCACCACAATCGGCATATGGTGTTTTATCTGCTTTGATAGCTCTGCGCATTGCTGCTCAAACTCAGCTTCACACCCCAGGTCATCCAGGTTGTGCTGGATATTGGAGTAGTCCAAACAGGCAGCAACGACAGCAGCAGCAAAGTGGCAGCGATGTGAGGAGGTCTCAGCAGTAAGAGATCTTGAGGTGCATTGCAGTGGCCGGATGCGCCGATGGTAGCTGCTTGGCCATGCATCCAAACGACCAAGTGATTGAATAGTGTTTGGCAAGACGATTTTGACAACAGCAAGCAACTGCAAGCATGAATTAGTTAGCAAGGTGGCGATGGCTTCCTTAACAGGATAGACACCTACTCCCTTGCTAGCAATTGACAGAAACCACACCACACCTGGTGATTGTACAGCAGCTTGACTTCAGACTGCACAGCCAGCTCCTGAGCCTTCATATCTCTCAAACTTCTGAAGCCGCCAGCCCTCTGATGTGTAGGACTGACTGGCGTCATGCTGACATCTTTCTGCTGTGTCTGGCCAGTGACATCTCCAACACCGCTTGCCACTGTGCTGTGGCCATTTGCAGCATCGTGAGACTCATGATTGCAGCCATCGGTGGCAGCTGCAGCGGTCGCAACCTGTTTGGCCCGACGTAGATGAGGGTCCTCACCAGACACCCCTCGCTGGTCATTCGTTTGATCAGCTGACCCATTTGCGTCGCCGTTCACTGCCACCCCATCTGCTGAAGCAGTTCCACGACCTGTCGCTGAACCACCATTTTCGAGAGTAATCCTTGTCATAGACAGCAACTGCATGCTTATCTGTCTGCTGCTTGGCAGGCGTGCATTTGAGCTTGTTCTGGTGTGCTTCTGTGTAAAGCTTTTTGCAACCTTTGCTGCTGCTGTGCTAGCAACACGATGCAGGACCATCTCTTGCTTGCTGTGCAGGAACTCATAAGGTTCTGCAAGGACGGACATTGGGACAAGACACAGAGACAGAGGAGTGAGGCCAGCTAGAAAACAGGAAAGCTGGCGGTGCCAAGGTCCTTACATCCCTTATGCATGGTGGGGTGATGCCAGGCTGCATCTGCACTGCAACACAGTGCATAACCATTTCTTGCTTGCTCTGTAAAATCCGTCCAAGGTTTGACAAGGATGCACCGGAGTAACATACTTTGCGACATGCAGTCACAGCTGCTGATGCATGTACTCAGCAGCTGCGGGCCTGGCAGCCATCGAGACACAGCAACATGCAATATCCTGAAAGCGGTCCACCCAAAGGCCTCACAGCTTGCTCAGGCTTCTACCTTGTTTGCTGAAGGCATTGTGCTGGACAAACACGTCCCATCATAGACTGCCCAGACACTGCTTTGCCACATGAAATTCTTTATAGCTTGTGGCCAGCAAGTGTGTTTTATGGCTGGTGTAAGCACTGGCGCACGGGTGCAGGCAGAATTCACTGGCTACTGCCAAAGTTACCTGGCATGTGCATTCTCAGTATCAGAGATAGTGGTGCCGTCACAACGGTGACCAAGAACGGTACTCGCCAGCCCCACACCAGCAGCTGATCTGCAAGCAGCACACACATGTTTCACATTATGCAGCACTGCTCCCAGTAGCCCAGCTGTCAGCTGCCTCATAGAGTTTGTCACCACACCTGGCAGTCGTAGTTTGGTCAATTACTGGTTCCAAGTGCCGCTGTTGACAGTGTCGGCAGGACACTGCTGACTTAGGCTCATGACACCACCAAACAGCAAAACTCAAGCTGCACACCCTTTGCTGGAAGCAACAATAGTATGGTTAGTAGTCTGTACTGCCTCTCTTGTCAGTCCCGCACATGAACCCCCAGGTACCCTCACCTGGGCTGCATCCATACAGCACCGCCAAGCAGGCCCCAATGCCCAAAATGATGCCTGGTGAAACTGCCACCTGGCCAAGAGATGCCAGAAGGCCCCTCCGGTGCCTTGGCGCCATCTCGTACAGATACACTATCGCCGAACCGAACTCGCCACCAACTGCGACGCCCTGTACGAATCTCAATATCGCTAGCAGGACCGGTGCGATGATTCCGGCTTGGGCATACGTTGGCAAAGCGCCGATGATGGTGGTTGGGAGAGTTATCGCCAGTATGCTGATTAACAAGGTGACTCGTCGCCCCAGGGAGTCGCCGATGTGGCCGAATACGATGGCGCCGAGGGGGCGGGCAATGAACCCGACTGCGTACACTCCCCAGAATGCTAGCTGCGCTGTTGCTGGGTTGGACTTGGGAAAAAACACCGCTGTGAGTGTGCTGCTCAGCTGGGAATAGATCGCTGCAAGGAGCAAGCAGCAGCATACAGCAGGTGTCTAAACGAAGCTTATGAGTTGGTATGGCACGAACTCCGCCGCCAGCGTGCTGACCACGTATGATGCTGCACCCCCTGTGGCTGAACCTGTGCTGCCTGCTGCCTGCTGTGAACAAAGTGCTCCGCTGCAAGTCTCCCAGTAAATGCTGTGCTGCGTGGGCCAGAAGCTGGCCCCTTGGGGCTGGGTGGGAGGCCAACTGCAATGATGCGCTTGCATGTCACGGACACAGCTGAACGCTGACCACTTACGGCGCTGTGTGAGGCATGGGTTGCAAGAAAATTGAAAATGAGGGCTGATTGCAGTGTTCAGTGGCGGCCAGTGTCTGAGACTGCAACTATGCAATGCAACCACACGCTGCTGGCTGCAGCTCAACAGCGTACTCACTGAAATCATACCTGCGATGCAAACAACCAACATCATACGTTAATATACTACAACTGCCAACCAACACGTAAGGCAAGTTGTGCAACAGCGGCCTAAGCTATGTCATGGTCTGCCTGATGCCTGAACTGGCCGGACTTGGTGTCCAGGCCAAGTCATGGCAAGCGCGCCCTGCTGCATTTAAGATATGCTGCTTGACACTGAGGGTGCCCTCCTGCTGCCCAAAGCGGTGCATAGAGCTACTCGGTGATTGTGCTGCTACTAAGGCAAGTACTGCATGTGCACGACCTGCTGCAGACGTCCTGTGCCACAACCGTTGCTTGATGCAACTGCTATAGGACTGAAAGACAATGCTGAACCTCACCACTCAATCTGCACGGCAAGGCAAACACTTGTGGTGAGGACTACACAAGAACAAAGCAGCTCTGTGAGTTGTACAAGCTGAAATGCTAGCGCGACAGACTAGTTCAATACTGCTACGTGACAGCAGCGACCTGTACGTGTGGCGGTTGCTGCACGGTACTCCCGATCTGTCCCTGTGTCATGCCACAGGTTCGAAACACGCTCAAAACTCAACAGTCAACAGTGGCTCTGTCCACCGTGAGATGGTTGACACTCACCACCGTCCCGAGGCAGAGGGCTACGCACAGCCCCACTGCTTGCCTAGCAGTTACATCAGCGCCAAAATCCTTGGATGACGCACCCATCCTGTCCTCCCAATGCCTGAATTGCTACTGCAATGAGAGTCCTCAGAAGATTATCAAATCAGGCAGCAGGTCGGCAGGTGCAAGGCTCCGGGTCATAAACTATTTGCAAAGACTCTTTGCGCAGTCGTAAATGGGTTGAAACCGGAAGTCGAGCTAACTAGGCTGCGACAGCTGATTGAAACAGCTAGCCGATGACAATGGCGACACACCTCAGGAAGCAACAACCGTACATAATACACCATTTTAAGCAGCTGGGACATCACCGCGGTGCTTGCAAATAAAGTAACCTGGGTCTGTCATGTGTGACTTGGTCTGCAATAAGTGTGGGAACCATGCTGAAGCAGCACCGCGATGCGTAGCTCTACAGTACATTATGTGATGAGCCGTATTGTTGTTGCTGTACGGCCACCCGGTGCCAGCAGCGCATGACTGCCTTCTGCGGAAGGCTGTACAATAGGTATTGACCGCAAG
>NSMO01000292.1:0-26356 GCA_002588565.1 Coelastrella sp. UTEX B 3026
ACACACATTACCCTCCCTCAACTTACGCTAGCGCTCTATTGAAAGCGCTACGCGGAGTTCATTCATTCATTCATTC
The DNA here is from genome assembly GCA_002588565.1 of Coelastrella sp. UTEX B 3026. Taxonomy (NCBI): domain Eukaryota; kingdom Viridiplantae; phylum Chlorophyta; class Chlorophyceae; order Sphaeropleales; family Scenedesmaceae; genus Coelastrella; species Coelastrella sp. UTEX B 3026. Next base: position 77 of record NSMO01000292.1, read on the forward strand.
ATTCAGGCTCTGCCGCTGACACTTCAAAACCATCGACTTTTGTGCTGACAACCAGGGGTGGGAGATTCATGCAAGTATGCACCCCAAGTTTGTGGTGTGTATACACATGCAAAGTATGTCACCTTGTGCATTGAGACCCGCACCCCAGGCCAAGTTGTTTTGAGGCCCCGGGCCCCTGAAGATGGCCTAACAAGCCCTGACAACACTGCTGGTTAAACAAAGAGCGACGATGCCATGCCGGAGCCTTGAAAGGTGCAAAAAGATCGCAAACATTGTATTGTGCCCACTGAAAGTCAATACCACAGGGGAACCTGCTGTTGGAGAAAAAAGACTGAGCATGTTACACACAAGCCTGACAAGATGTGCCACATACATCGTATGCATATATGGTCAGATATCACAATCAGCATGCATATGGCGAAACTCTGTACAGAGTTTGCACATGTGCAAGTGCCTTGAAGCAATGCAACAACTTAAACGCATGGGCGCGTCATGTGGGTGTGTAAACCCAAGCATCTTAGTACAAGCATCTTTGCCAAATGTCGGACCTGTTTAGATGGTCTGCCAGTATAAGCAACGCTATCAGAAGGTTGAAACACTTATTGTTATCACCAAACTTATACACAGAACCTTACAAGCTGTCATGTAGGGTCAGATGTGACAATCAGTACAACGATCCTGCTCAAGTGCCTTGAAGCAATGCACCAACTTAGACGCAAGGGCGACTTTATGCCCGTACATACCCCCAATTGCAAGCGGCTTTGTCACCTTTACTAATGGTAGTAGTACTAGATTTCCTGCCAGTACATGCAGCCTTGTCAAAGGGTTGACAACAGTTATTCCTGTAACACGCATTACAAGGTGCAATGTATGATTTCATCGGACAATCAGTTTGACGCAACTCTGCGCATGCCTTGAAGCAATCCACCAACTTCAACGCACGGGCGCTTCAAGCAAGTATGTACCCCCATACACAAGCGGCCTTGTGATCAATTCTGGATGGCCGACGCAACCGGTGTGTCAGGCTGACTTGCCAGGAGCAATGCAACAGTTCTAACGCACGGGCGCTTCATGCCAGTACCACCCCCATCGAATGCAAGCCGTGTTGTGACCATTCTAGCTACCTATAGATGGTCTGCCGGTGTCAGCAACCCTGCCAAAGTCTCCGACCCTTTGATTCCTAAACCCTACATACCCCCCCCCCCCCCCCCCCCCCCCACAGAAGCCATACACTAACCATGGTTATAACCATGGTCATAACCATGGCCATGCAACATGTGTCCTGCCAAGTCCTAGGCCCCAGGCCCAAGGCCCTGATGTGACACCATGCACCTTCCGGCATCTTGTGTTTCACTATTGTCTGTTCAATGGTAAAGGCTTGCAGCTTATAACCAGCATATATATGCAATCTGGGGTCGCCGATCCAGGGTGCAGCAGTATGTATGCACAGGTTGTATACATGCCATGCATAAAACAACGAGAATATCTATGTGGCAGGATGTATGAGCAGGTTTTATACATGCCTGGAAGCAATGCACAAACCATTCAATTATCTATTCAAGTTAGTATATATGTACACAGCTGGCACCTGCACGAGGTCTGAACCCGGTCAACAATCTCACCAGAGGTGAATCAGCACTGCGCCAATAATCATTGTAAACAAGTTTTTGCCTAAGGTTTGCACCGGCAACCAGAATGGATGTTCAACAAAATGGCCCAGTTGTCAACAGTTGTAAGCTGGGAGTTATGGGCTGAGCACAGTACATCACACAGTTGGATGGTGTACAAGCATCATGCAAACAGCGACCCCAGGGACCCCCACTTGGTGGAGCCCACAAACAAAGTAGCTGAACCGAGCTTGGGACTCCAGCTCTGATCGAGCAGGATGAACCAAGCAGAACTGCATGCTGAGGCAGTAAGTATGCACATATGCTACGGGGGGCCCCAAGGGACAACCAAAAAGTTGCTTCGTGGCAAAATAAACAAGCAGCTGTCAACATCTGAATGCAAACTCAACCATTACCACCTCCACAGATTGATTGCATGAAGCATGCATCTGTGCAATACTTACAGCAGCAGCAGCATTTCTGTATCGTAGCATAGAGTGCTGCAAGTATGACTCAAGAATGACACATACAACACATAAACCAAGTTCCCAGATTGCATACAGGGGTATGCAACGCACAACAAGATGACTTTCTAGATTACACATGTTGCGTCGTGCTAACGGCTGAAACTTTTTGGGTCCAAGTCTCACTAGTCACGAGTTCATGAACGCCAGCATCATGATGGCAAATGAGAGAGGGAAGCCACAAGGGATACCACACCATCTAAGACAATACTCTTCATACCCTTCACATTTGTTTGAACCATATGTAGCCCAGGAAAAAGTCAGACATATAGTGCCCCGGCAATAAAACACGCACCATGCGGCATGCAGGTGTCCAGTTTGGCGACAAACGTCCCTTGATGTAAGCCATGAATAAGAGTCATAATGCTACAAAGCCAGAACTACCCACAAACACACTGCATGACGCCCAAAATAAACACTTGTAAACAAGCTTACATGCCATACGCAGAACTCGAAACACTACAGCGGTGTGGCGTTCAAGCACACAACACCCACTGCAGCTCTCAAACACAGTTGTGAATGCGCAAAGCAAGATCCAGCATATCTTTGTGCAGCAGTCAGCGCACGTGGTTGTGCATCCCCTTCAAACCAACCGCGCTAACACTTCCGACGTCTCCACCGTCACTGCTGCTGCTGCTGCTGCTGCCGCTGAGTCCGCCGTCGGCACACGCTCCGAATCGTTACTGCATGTCTGATCCGGCGTGCTCCAATATGGGTCTTGTTGATTGCCCCAGGCTCTGACAGCGTTGAGTACTCTTTTAGCAATCCAGTGGAAGCCATTGGTGTCTGGTGTGCGTCTGTGGCTGTAGTGCATGAGTAGTGCGGGGGCGTTCTTGGGGACACAGCCCCACCTACATACAGCAGCAGCAGTTGCGAGAGGGTAGGTGAGTGGGTGCCCGCATGTGGGGAAGGGGGGGGGGGGGGGGGGGGGGGGGGGGGGGGGGGGGTATGAAGCCGCGCATGCAAACTGAGTGCGTGGCATCGGTCTGATGCAAACATTGCCAATGTTGCTTGTAGCAGATCTCCCAACTGGAGGCAAAGTTACGCCCCGGGTCGGTGAGCAAAAGTCAAGGGGAGCCGAGGACAGTCGGCCAAGCTGAGCTGAACAGGGTCTCAGTACAGCGCAGAAGACACAATCAACGTAGCTAGATTCATCCACACCTGACAAACAGATCAGGGGATAAACTGACATTGAGGTTGAGTCGAATGAGACTTTACAAGCTGATCTTGCTGCTTTGCTGGAAGCCAATCCGGTGGAACTAAATATCTAGTGTTTGTTCGTTTCAACACCCCCATGAGCCATCAGCTGGCTCCTTATGGGTGTGAACCCTTGAGGTAACTGGTAGAGATATGTAGTAGTTAACTCACCATATGCCATGACAGTTATGTAGCGCCACGCTGCTGTGGTCGCCCGGCTGGTGGACCAAACTGCTGTCATTGAACTTGTGAGCTCCTAATCCAGCAAAACCAAAGTCTGAGCCACCTTGTTGCAAGGTGTCTTTGAGTTGTATCCATGTGTTGACATCTTGTTGGGGCGGTTCAATGATGAAATGGGGTTCATGACCTGGGCCCTTGCCTGGTGTAACTTTGCCTGCATGTGGCAGCAGCAGGGGCAGCAGCGAATGCGAAGTAAGACAGTTGCATGACAGAAGTGCTTATGATATTCCATTAGCTGTGGATGTTTGACGCACAAGCATTCCCTTCTCAAAGAGAGTCTCAAGGAGCAAGCTTCTGAAGACTCTCAACTAGTGAGGCAACAAGTACAATGTAACGCACTAGAAGGCAGCACAATGAGATATGATAGAGAACAGGGCCTCAGAGATACCTACAGATGCTCAAAGACAGCTTCTGTCACACTGTCTGCAGTTGCTGCTCATGCTGCTGTTCTGCAACACCACAGCAACCAAGGCTGTCAGGACCACTGCTGGCGCTGAACTGCGATCTACATCATATGACTGATCTGACACTTGTGCCGTACGTTGTGCTATATGCTACACATAAGGGCTTTACGTACCTGCTGGAACCTCAAGGGAAGGCAGTATCCCAGCTTTCAGTTGCTGCATGAGCTGCCAAGTTTCATCACTGTACAGCTCAGACTTCCCGGTGAAGTTCCGCATGTACTCGTTGATCATGTGTTTGAAGGCCAGCTGATCATGCGTGAACGTCCTGCAGCACCCCTCGACGCCCAGATTCCACCAATGGTCGAGCCATTTGTTTCCTGCTGGCGTGTTGCGGTACAGCAGCGCTGCAGTACACATGTTTGTCTCGCCTTGGATAAGCAAGCTTGCTGATGGCCACTCGTTGAAGAACATGGACAGCGGCACGGCTGTTTTCGGGTTGATGTACATGTCCCAATCGAGGCCGAGCACGTAGTCGTAGCCCAACTGGAACATCGCTTTGATGCCTGGGAGTTTGGCAAAATGACCTGTCATGTAAGGGGGCATGGGACTGTCGTGGACGTACAGCTCCAGCCCGTAGCCCCAGTAATTCGCGTAATGCCAGTATGTTAGCACGTTGATGGAGTAGTTGCTTAGGTACATGCCCACGCGTTCCCAGCTGTCACTGACAAGCAGCATGGTTGTTCTGCTGTGGCTGTCCGGCAACCTGCTGTCATTCTGCTGAAGGGAAGCCGCATCTGACAGTCTGATGGCGGTACAGTTACGCTTCTGCAGGTCAAATATCTGCTGTTCAAGCTGGTCGCGTATGCTGGCTCTCGCCCGCTTGTACAGGCTGTACGACTGATGCTCGTCGGTGGCCTCTGCACGCTGCAGCTGTTCCTGCACACGTAGTGCTGTACCACGTAGGCTGTGCTGCTGAATGTAACAAGCGGCATGTCGATTGACCTGCGAATGCGTAAGGCCAAAGGTCCCTTCTGCAAATCTCACAAACACGCACGCCAGAAGGCACGCACTGGCGAGTATCCGGTGCCCACTTGTGCCCATCTTAAAGAAGTTCAAGCAATTTGACCTGGTGTGCTGTTCAACTGCGAGGGATTTGTTGGCAGCAGCTGAACGTGCGCGCGCAAACCCAACAAACGCTGCATCAACAAGCTCACCGCTGCAGAGTTCTATATAAGGCCTGTGTCTGAGGCCGCATGATGTGTCAGGCAGGAGCTCGTCGGGTCGCTGGCACTAGGTGACTCACTGTCAACACGTCTGGGACCACGTTCTCAGAACTTGCCCGCAGCGCCTTGCAGGAAGTGACATCGGATCAGTCAACATGCTTTGCACATACAAAGGGCCTTACAATCTCACAAGCTGCTGGCATAGTGTGGCCTTCCAGGAGAGAGGGAGGTGGTGATCGGGCTCGGCAGATCTTCCTCGAATCTACTTGGTATCTTCATGCAACTGTCGCAGCTTAGGAAACAGCCCAATGTACCACCGTGCTAACATGGCGCACATCTGCGTGCACAGCTGCAGGCCTTCTTGAGGACTGTTTGCGCAGTGGACTACGTAGTACAAAGTTGATTGGTTTAAACCGCATGATGCGGGCTGAAGGCTACTGGTTCCAGCCGTCCTGCTGCTTTCAGGTAGATAACGCAAAGTTTGACCTTGAGACTGCCGTATGCTGAAGAGCAGAGCATTTGCAGCAGGTGTGTCCAGCCATCGCTGCTGCTGCAGGAGGACTGCACTGCTGCCTGCTGAAAGTAGTGACACTTGTTGAGCAGTCCCGACTAACAAAGTCAGTAGTGAAAATTCAGGACTTGGCATACGCAATGGTGTAGCATGAGTTGGCTGGTTGACGCTGCATCATCACATGCGCATTCACCTGGTTGCATTCCAAGGCACTCATTTACCTTTACATGCAAGCATAGCAGGAGCATTGCGCCTGTCACTTGTACAGGCATAGCTATGCAGCTGCAGACAAATCAGAACACTAGACCAAAAATTCTCACACACCACTGGCGCATATTGGCAGTATGCAGCTGCTGCAAGTCAATCAACATGCGGCAGGACATGACTGCTGCTTGGACTGGCAGTCCAGCAATCTGCAGTACACAGCTGCTGCAATCCAAGCAGCATGCAGAATCACCCACCGGTAGTACCAGCTGTATGCAGCTGGTGAAAACCAACTAGCATGCAGCAAGAAACAAATGCTTCAAATCAACCAGACATCAGCAAGATGCAATGCTGGAACTCCACGAGTAAGCAGATACAGCAGCAAGATACAACTGCTGCAAACTAACCAGCCATCAGCAGTGAGCAGCTGTTGCTGATCAACAAGTAATGAGCTGGGTACAAGCACTGCACATCAAGCAGCAAGTAGCCGGGTACAACTGAACTGCTACAAATTTGTCCGTCTCCCCACATGTCAATCACCAGCTTCAGTCGCTGCGATATTTCAAACTATGGCCCCAAGACGCCTCATGTGCCTCCACAGGCCACTCTGTGCTGCTCAGGTACTGGCACAGCCTGTTATAGTTTGGCTGCTGCTGCTGCAGGTCCTTCACTTGCCCTTCCAAAATACTATGACACCAGGCGGCTGCTTGGACTGCAATAACCTCGAGTAAGGCACACAAGGGAGACTCCCTTTGCATGTGACCTAACAGCGTATGCAGGGGCCAGCGCATATTGGCACCGTATCAAATACATAGCAAGTAAAGGTTCAAGCCCACTTGTTGACCTGCCACTTCTGACAGCTGTTTCAAAACCTGTATGGAGAGCTGGCAGCTTTGAAAGCAGAGACAGCTGTTTCAAAACCTGAATGGGGAGCGACACCTGGTATGATTGGTACCTGCTTACAGGCTAAAAGCCACATACACATATCGATGCTCACATGGGACATATCGATGCTCACACGCACCTGACGGGTTCTTGAAACGGCCTGGCCATTCCCAATACAGCTCTACTGGTGCTGTCGCAACACCATCGACATTGCCAGCATTTGCTGCTGGGGCCACCACCCCATCAGCCTGTTGCTAGCAGCATTGCTGTTGCTGCTGCCGCCGCTGCCATCTGGCTGGCCAGGGGTCGCATGCTTCAGGAGCAGCCCTGGCTGAAGCCTTTGCAGCTGCCGCCCCTGGTGACTGTGAGCACCGCTGCGGGCCAGCATGCACAAATGACACATCCTGCTGCAATTGCTGCAGCTGCTGCTGTTGCCTGGTCATGGACTGCTGTAATGCAGACATGTTGAGCAGTACCAAATCCATGCCTTGGTCTCAAGTGTGTCTCGTACACATGAGCCAAGGCATGGATGTGGTACTGCTCAACACGTGCATTAAAGCATGGCATGATGCTGCTCAATCCTGCTGTGCAACGCAGCTAGCGCCTATTAACCCTGCGTGGCTGCTTGTAGCTCAGCCCACGCCCTCTACCCAAACACCTGCCGTTGCACTGCACTGCAGTGTTGGCAACGCCTTTTGACTGCTGCCAACCTCAGCAACTTTCGGTTTTCAAGATTATAAACAAGTGTCAGCAGGAATAGCAACTAGACAGTGTCTGACACATGGTGTTCAGCAGTCAGGTCTTTCATGGGGGGGGGGGGGGGGGGGCTACTGGGTGTGGCATATCCTCCAGTTCAGGGGCTTGGGGGTATGTGAGCTCCTGCATGCGATGCTTCTCGTACCACAGAGGGTAGGACTAGCATAGCATGTTGAAGCTCACCCACCACCACGCCCCAGCAGGCAAATCACAGTTGCACAGACAGGATCTGCAAGTCTCACAATGCCAGCAAAGAGTTCTGCTGCTGTTCTCTGTTGCTTTAAGTCGCCCGCGAGCACTGCTGCCAGATAGCATGCAGCCGCGCCCGGCCAGAGTCTCTGCCAGCTTTTGCTGGGCAGCCTGTCTGTAAGCTGCCGTCACGACTGGGGTGCAGCTACTGTCTTCTCTCCAGGCCTGGACACAATAAGCTGTGTCTGCTGTGCTGCGCAGATGGAAAATGTCCTTCACAGAGCTGGTGAAGGACATCTTCCATCTGCGCAGCACAGCAGACACAGCTCAACATTTATGGAGCCTGCAAAGGACATATTCCATCTGCACAGCACAGCAGACACAGCTAACTGGGTCCAGCCCAAAAAACTGAAAAGTTGTGGACAGCTGATCATTGTAGGGCTTGCCCAGCACATGGTGTGCATGATTGATGTCAGTCCTGTTTGTGATTTGCATACAGTAAGAGCCAGGCCACATCTGCAGAGCCCTTGGGGGGGCAGCTGAAGCTCACAGAGACATGAAACAGTATATAACTGGGGCTTTAAGTGCAGCAGAACATATACATATTACGGCAGCTTTACTTTGCCTCCATTGGTACATTACAGGTACTGCAGTCTGCTGCTGCTGCCACGCAACTACATGATTGGCTTTGTCTACAAAGCCTCCCACCTGCTTCATTAGTGTGGTTAGGCCGCTTGCATGTTGCCTACCTAGCCCCTCCTTTACCCGTGTAATGCTCCTCTCCCTGGCACCTGACCTCCGCAAACTGCTTCAGCACTGTGTCAGTCTGCTGCAGCCCTGCTTGATGTGGACCCGCACCACATGAACCACAGCGCTGCTGCATCTTCTTGCTGTAGAGGCCTGCCATGCGTCCCCGGCCCCCGAGGAACCGTGTACCATCTACTGCAGCTGGTCCTGCCCTGTCTTGTTGCTGGTGCTAGGCCCCATTTGCCCTCCTTCTGCGCTTTGCTGCTGCTCTACTTGTTGAAGCTCTTTCTCCTCTTCTTCTAAGCCCAGCCCGTCATCGCCGCCGTCGAGTATTTCACTCAGCTACGTCGTCGTTTATATCGCAGTCAACGTCCATGCTAGCCACTGCAAATCATTTGGCTGTGCTAGGGCGCCTGCTGAGGTGCAGCTGATGCATTGGAGCCAAGATATGCTAGTCTGCAACAACACAGCACCTCCATTTAAGTTGCTGCTGAGATCGCGTGTGGGAAGAGTTCGCAGCACAGCAGACGGGTCCCGGTGATTTTCAATCCGTAAGTGAGTTAACGAACAAGCAACCCCGATCCCAAGCGCAGTTCGTACGCAAAAGCGAATGGAGTTCACACAAGGGTCTGTTCTACATGGAGTTCACACAAGACAGGCAGGTATCTTGCCCACTGGGTCTGAGACCCCGTTCAGTTGCTGCAACCTGCAACTTTCGAACCCTGTTCTTGCCCAAGTCACCTCCTGGCCGCGTACAGGGCAGCATTAAGGTCATGATGCCTACTGGGCCGCTTTTGAGAGATGCGGACTCCGAGAGATATAGAGATGCGGATGGCAGTGCTCTATTCTGGCAGCGCGTGAACTGCTGTATGTAGAAGAGTATGAACCTAAACAAACTACTTGCATTGGGAATAATAGCCTGGATCTGTGCCGAACCCACTTTGGCCACCACTGGTCCCGGCCGGGTGAGAAAAGTCGTTAGCAAGCAATCAGGCTGTTGGCTGACAGTACGCATATGGTATAGCTTTTCTGCAACTGTGTTCTAACTACCGTCTGCGAGCAAACAGTGCATCGTGCTTGTCACCCGCGCCGAGGGCACAAACAGCAGTAGCTGGGCTGCCACTAGTGCCACCCACCGGCTTTGTCTGGCCCTGTTCACGCAGACCCGAAGCTTCGACCCAGCAGTGTTTGAGTACGTCAGTAACTTGCACTTCCTGACAGCTCCGCCAGCATGGGCTCGGCAACGTAGCGGCGACTACCAGCTTAATTTCAGCACAGCAGATGCGGCAGTATTGCAACAACAGCAAGAAAAACCTGTCACTTTCCGGGGTCGGGCACTCAACATAACCCGTCAGCAAGGCTATTACTACGGCAACGCTGCAGTAGTACGGTTTGGCACGCAGTTTTACGCCGCGGTGCGCAAGATACAGTTCTATTTCACACTGAGAACAGACCTCCCCAACTACCCCTTGGACAGTGACCCAGGTGTGCATTTTGCTGATGTCCTTTGAGTCAGTGAAGTTTAGCGCTAAACTTAGCTAGCTCATGCATCATGCAATGATTGCCAAGCAAGTTGCTGTATGTCGTATGCTTCATGCAAGGGGTCGCCACCTGACACATGCTTTTACTCCTGCTTCTAGAGTGCTGTGAACTCTCCAAACGCTGGATGTCTCACCACACCTGAATTGAGACTGTGGCTTATGGCATTGTCCATGAGAGGCCCCAGATGTGATTTGTGCAGTGATGCTGGCAACGCTGGAGCCCGCAAAGTGTGATTGACAGGTGCCTCACTGCTTGTGCTGCTGCTGCTGCTGCTGCTGCTGCTGCTGCTGCTGCGGACAAAGACAAAATCAGTTGATGGGACAGCAGGATGAACCCATGCTGCATGACAGCCGGGCTCAACAGTCAGCTGAAATCAGCTGCTGGTGCTGGTGCTGGTGCTGGTGCTGGTGCTGGTGCTGGTGCTGGTGCTGCTGCTTGCAGGGAAGCATATCATCGTTTTGGTGGGTTGCGATGATCAGCCTATGCAACAACGGCAACACCACACTGCAACACACCTGTCTCTCACACATTTTTCAACTACTGCTGCTGCTGTTGCTGCTGTTTTTGAAATGGAGTTTAACATTGGGCTAGCCAGATCAGTCTGTGCAGCCATTGACAACAACACCTTACAGCACAATCTGTTGTTCACGATGCACCCAATGCTGCTGCTGCTACTGCCCTCAGGTAAGAAGTTCATCAGTTGGTGGGTCAGCAAAGTTAGCCTATGCAGCATTGACAGCAACACACTTCAGCCCATCACATGTGATGACTTCGACCCCAGAAGCTGGAAGGATCACGAATGCATGTGGAGTGGCGGCTTTGAGTCATTAGGTATGCCATGTATTCAATCAGGCCATGCTGCAGCAGTTGCTGATGCACTCGTTGGTGCATTGAGGTATGCAACATAACACAGCTGCGACCTGCACAAGAGTACCTGTACCTATCTGCACCACATCAGGCTCGGGCAAGTAAACCTGCTATGTGCAGTCATGCATTAAGGGATGCCACATGATACAGTGCAGACTGTGCAGATCTGCTCTACGATGCCTGCACTTGGGCAAGTGTAGAATATAACCGGCTATGTGCAAGGATTATCTTCTGTCAAGTTTCACAGACATTTGAATCATATGCACTGCTCGCCAAAGCACGACACAACAGGTAGCGAGGTTAAGTCCTGGGTGTCTGACCTATCAGAGACATCAGGTCGCTCCTGGCAAATTTGCAAGCAGCTGATTATAAGACCACTGCTTGAGGTTTTGTCAACATTACATGAGTCATGCAGGAAGGCCAGCCTTACATCAGGATCAAACGTCAAACGTGCGCGCTGGATCTACATATGCCTGGCGATAGCCATGTTTTGGTCTGCAGTGTTGTAATCCTGCCATTGGTGCACACCATTGGTTGGGGATGCAGAACTCCAGCTGGCAATCAACAGTGAGCACTAATCAGTCTTGCCAGCCAAGGTCATTCCAAGAAACTGTAAACTCTATGAGAGACTCCAAGAGTACGTAAGTCTAATACACTAAGAAGCAAAGCATTTTTTGAATGCTGCAGGAACATGCATTCTTGCAATTGGCACGTTCTCAAACAAGTCCAATGCGGCTATACTGTCTGCCTTTAGGTCCTGAGGATCCCAGGCTGATCATCTGGCCCGGCAAGGGTTTATACATCATCTTCATCAGTAAACCCTGGGCAGTGGATCCAAATGGCACTGAACCCTCAGAGACACGCTGCTCGGGACCCTGGGCACAACAACCGTGGATCATGCCACTTGTGACGTATCAGCAGGGCTCGGGTTTCAACAGCAGCAGTGGCAGCAGCACTGGCACTACTGGCAGCAGCAGCAGCAGCAGGGAGGCTGACCAGACACTGGATCCCTGGTTAAAACCTGAACTGATCAGGCTGCAGTATATACCTGACAGAGCAGCAGCAAAGCCAGCAGGTGCAGAACCCAGCAGCAGCAGCAGCAGCAGTCAGTTGCATGGCGTCAGGCACAAACGTCATGCATTGCACAAGGAGAAGAATTGGAATGCATTTGTGTACAGCAATGAGCTGTACTTCTCCCAGGTGCGTGGAAGTTCAGCCTAGGTGCCGGTGCAGGCGTAGGCTACATGCCGTGTTGATGAACTGCAGAGAACACTGGGCACCAAGATGCATGCAGCCATGATGCAGCAATGCATAATCTAGTAGGGATGGGTTCACATCCCTATCATAGGTCCAGTTTACTGGCTTAGAACTTGTGCTCAGGTCAGCAGTAGTCGTAGTCCACATGATGCAGTACTGACTGACAGTGCACTGTTGCAGATGACAGTGACTCTGTGCTGCTGCACCAGCAAGCGGGCGCTTGGGCTTGCTGGCAGAGTACACTGTTGATAAGCGTGCACCGGTGTATATAACCGGTGTGTTTAGCACCCAGGTCAGCACTTGAGTAATCAAGACCGGCTGCCTTGAAGTGCAAGGCACTCTCTAGACAGCTTTTGTGAGCCAGACCATGCACACTGCCTGCCGTATTCTCACTTGTGTGCATCTTGTTGCTTTTTCAAACCTCCGTCCTGTTGCTGTTGCAGAGCTTTGAACCCCATGTGGTAATCAAGCCGTTTCCCAATGGTACTTGCACCAAAGTGTACCAGACTGACAGCCCTGCTGTCCAAGCCCTGCCAGCTAGGCCCAAGGGTAACACACAGGCAGTCTTGATACCTGCTGTGGTGTCAGGGATGGCTGAGGACATTTACTTGGGCATCATACATGTGGAGGTGGACAGAAGCTACACCAACTACTTTTATACAATGCAGGTGGGCAGGGCATATGGTGCCTGTTGGTGTCTCAGACATTGCAAATGTCGAGCCGGTTCAAACTTGTGGCTTGATTGAGGTGTATATGTTGGTGTGGGATGAAGTTACAATGTGTTAGCAAAGCGAATCTGCCGCATGAAAGGCTGTAGCTAGCAACTGTACAGTATGCTTGCTACGCATGGGCGCTGCCTACAGTTCTGTCAGCCGCTGCCGAGGGCATCGCTGAACCGCCTGGCCGGCTGAGCCTTTGTGTTGCCATACAACTGACCGTGAAAGATTGCACTTGGGGGTTGGCTGCTACCTATTCAGCGACGTGATGTTGAGCTAAAGCTTCACAGCACCAAATTTTGCAAGCAAACCGACACCACTGTCCGCCATGATGTGGCTCCAAGACCAGTGGCATGCCTTGAGCAGTACCACACAGTGAAAGGCTGTGGCTGCAGTTGGGCAACAGACCTGATCCCTGCAGCTGGGACATTCTGTGGTTAGGCCGTTTCAACGAGGGGCTGTCACCTGCACTACAAACCAACGGTCTGTTCTTGAGCACGTTTAGTAATAAGACTGCCCTGGCTCGTCGTCATTCATTGATGCATGCAGGCACATCCGCCCTTTCAGATAACAGCAGTGTCTGCTCCCATTCCGCTGGTACCTGGCAGCCACCCGCGTGTGCCATCCTGGAAGCACATATCCTTCCCCATGTCACTACAGCTGCTGGAGGAGTCGCAGCAGCTGCTGATTGGCTATGGTAGTGGGGACCAAACACCTAGAGTTCGGCTGATGGGGCTGGAAGATGCCCTGAAGTTGTTTGCAGCTGCCTAGATGCCTAGCGGAAGATGCGCAAGCGCTTCTTTTATGACATAGAGCAGTGCGAGAGTGACCAAGCGTGTAGTGCAGTAATCATAAGTCAGTCACGAGTAGCTGCCCGGTTTTCGACAGCGTTTTGACCGACAGTGAGCCGCCCGACATCAGCCTGGTGACGGTCAACCCAGCAAGTTACACAAGGGCTGGTTGTGCTCGCTTCAGATCCGACATGTCTGTTGTGGCAGTACAGTTGCAACACAGCACCTCTGCTGTACCAGTACCGCGACGAGCGCTCAGCAACTAGCCCGCTCAGCCGCTCTGACCTGGAGTTGCATTGCATTACAGATAAGGCGAGTTCCTGGGTGGCGTGGCGAAGCGCCTGAGCTGCAATGCGATCATGTGAGGTCTGCTGCCCTGGACCTGCTGCGGCCCCTGCATCCTGTCAGGTGCGTTCATGCATATACCACTGATTGGAAGGTTGCTTCTGCAAGCTGCCACGGATCGAGGAGCTAGTTGCCCTTGTACCAAATTGAATTCTGGCGGGTTCTGCTCCTTCGAGCCATTGGGAGGTTATAGGTACACGATAGTGCTCGAATGCCCCTTGATTGTTTCATTGTTTTACATTCACGACTGCGAGCGCCTGCATCCACACTGTACACACTGCGATGGCTGCAGAGATTGAAAACAAGCCTATTGCACCTGAGCAGCTGATTGAAGCCGATGAAAAGTACCAAAAGGCACGTGTTCTGACTGGTGATGTTCGATAGCACGCCACAGCTGCCACTGGCGGTCTGTGCTGACTCACCTGCTCGTTCTGCAGGCCATCGCGCTGCGTGACAAGGAACCAGACACAGCGATAGAGCTGCTTGGACAGGTTCTGGAGATACGCAACAAGGCGTATGGTGAGAAGGCTCTGGAGTGTGCCGACGTCTACCTGTACTATGGAGAGCTTCTATTCGAGCAAGCACAGGTGAGTTGGGAGGTTGGCAGTTGCTCCTGCTGTTGCGTTCAAAGGCATGGGGCCTCTACCGACCGACATGCCAACCTGGACGGTCTCAGGGCACTTATGGTTGCAGGCGCATCCAACCGCCTACGATGTCATCGGTTCACTACTGCATGCTGTGATGTTCCTGTTCAAAAGCATGCGTGGGTACTTCACTAATCATTACTCCCGCATCGCAGGCCGACACTGATTGCCTCGGTGATCAAATGAAGAGCGCCGCGCTACAAAGGGCCAAGCAGATTGCCTCAGGAGAAGCAGCAGGTGGCAGTGCTGATGATGCAGCAGGCGATGAAGCAGCAGACGCAGCTGAGGATCAAGAAATGGAAGCTGCAGATGCTGAGCCGCCTGAACCCCCAACCGTAGCAGCAGCAGAACAGCAAACAGACAAGCCAGCAGCAACAGCAGAAGTGCCAGCTCCAACTACACCAGATGATAGAACAGCAGCAGATGTTCCTGCAGGAGTGGCTGCTCCTGCAGATGCAGAGATGGCACTGCCAGCCGAGGAAGGTGCTGCAGCAGAAGGAGATGCTACAGAGGGTGACGCAGAAGGTGCACTCTGTTTCGATTTAGTAGGCTTAGCATGCTCAAGCAACTCACAAGCCTCTGGTCCACTGCACAGCTGCAGCTACCCCACTTCCACAGCAGCCCTGCCACCTCCACACCAGCAACACCTGCCATCTGTCTCGAGTCCTGTGATGAAGCAGCCGCCGGAATTATCCTCTGCTGTATAATTTTTGCATCGTACCAGCAGACACAGTAAGCGCCGTTTATGCTCAGTTCAGATAGTGTATCAGAGTTCCATCATAAGGTAGTAATGTTTGTTTGTGTTCCTGCAGGGGAGGATGAGGGTTCTGATGATGATGATGATGCAGGAGAGTCTGATGATGAAGATGTAGACAGCGGTGATGAGGAAGCAGCAGCAGCAGGAGGAGGCCAGGATGGCCAGGAGCAGCAGCAGTATGCGGAGCAAGTCACAGGTGGGCATCACCTGCTGGTAGGCGTGTAATCTGCTGAATGGTGCTGTGTCGATGCGTGCAGCGACAAATGTTGGCTGCAAATGGCGGAAGAGCTATGGACATACAGCAGAATGTGTGCAGCACCCAAAGACTGCTGAACTTCCCCAATGCATACGACTGCCTGTCTATTGTCCTTAGCTCTGTGGCGTTGCTTTGATACACAGTTGCCGCGAAGTTTTTTCAGGTTGCCTCAACCATCCATTCATCCATGACGTCTGTGTCACCCATGCATTTGTGCTGCTATACATGCTAATACATCACAATCCAGGATATAGCACAGTCTGCCCATTGAAACACATCACATTTTGGTGCACTCCAGGTGAAAGTGATGACATGGCGTTGGCTTGGGAGATGCTTGAGATGGCCAGACTCATCTACTCAGCTCATGGTGGTGCTGACAAGTATGCAAGCAAACTTGCTGACTGCCACATGTACATCGGCGATATCCTGGCAGAGCAGGAGAAATTTGAGGAGGCTGTGCCAGAGTACAACACAGCAGTGGAGATGCTAGACAAGGTCTGTTTGGTTGGTTATTGTTTGCCTCTTTGGTTTGTTATTCTTTGCCGCTGTGCTTTGTCAACAAGGTCTGTTTGGTTTGTTGTTCTTTGTGGTTTGCCACTGTGCTTTGTCGGTCCTCAAACTTGCTGTGCTGTTTCACACCCGCGGGTGGTTGCCTTGTTGCATACCTGCACCCACTCCGGCTGGCTGCACGGCGTATTGCTGCTCTGTTTGTACTTCTGAAGGCCGATGATTTGTTGAGTTGAGAGACAGCTGTATGGTTTGTTTCACGGTCTTGCAACTGTTTGCTCAAGACCCATGTTTGTTGATGGCCCATGTTGCTGGTGCAACAGAATCGAGGGCGATATGTCAGCATGCATGAAGCAGCATGCAACAGCAATCCAACTTTGTACTCCACAGCATCTTTTCATTATTTCAATCCGTGACTATACTCGCGCTGCATGTTCCATTGCTGACTGGAGTAGAGTAATCTTGCCCTTCTTACAGCCGTGTTTCCTCTGCACATTGTATGTGCAGATCGATGGTGGCCTATCAGCCGTGAAGCGTCGTGCAGCAGAGCTTGAATTCAAGAGGTCCACAGCTCTGCAGCTCATGGATCAGCCAGCTGAGGCTCTCAAAGCCATCCACAGCGCCAAGGCACATCTGCAGGTGGGTACTTGGATGGAAAGGGTGTATATTAGGGTGTAGGGTGTAAGATTAGGGTTTAGGGTTGATTGCAACAGCAGTGACAGTTATTCTTATTCAAGCCAAGTTGGATGTATGCAATCTCTCAACTGCCGTGTGCAATCTCTCATCTGCCCTCTTGCAGGCCCGCTTGATTGAGCTCAACCGCCAGTGAGCAGACAGAGCAGCGCATGAATTATATCATTCATAAATGTGTTATTCAAACGAGTTGCATATATGCAAGTTGTCGACATGTGTGCTACTCATCTGCCCTCTTGCAGGCTCGCTTGAATGAACTCAACTCCCAGTTGGCAGACAAAGCAGGTGGCAGCAACACAGCAGCAGATGCATCAGGTGCTGCAGCATTCGCAGCCTTCGCATCAGTGCTCTCAAGCTACAAGCCACCAGAACCAGAGGCAGCTAGCAAAGCAGACAGCAGCAAGTCCCCTGAAGAAGCAGCAGCAGATGCAGCGCTGCAGAAAGAGATTGGAGATCTGCGGAGTGTCATTGACAGCATGAGCGACAGAATTGACGAGTTGAAAGCGGCTATTGATGCTCACGAGGATATGCGGGAGACAATTCGCAAGACCTTTGCTATGGTAACAGCAGGGCAGGGCAGCGGCGGCAAGGATACAGCAGCAGCAGCAGCGGACGGTGCTGGCAGCAGCGGGGGTGCTACTGCTGCTGGGCCCACAGAGACTGTTGGGTTTGGGCCTGCCCCTGTTCAGGCAGGGCCTGTGCAAGATATTGGGGTGATCGGCAAGGGCAAGCGGGTAGCGCCTGTGCCTGTAGCTGCTGATGAGGCTGCTGCTGCTGCTGCTGGTGGCGAGGGTGGTAAGAAGCGGCCACTGTCTGATGTGTCCAATAGCGACCCAGAGGCTACAGCAACAGCACAGGAGACAGATGGAAGCAAGCAGAAAGTGCAGGCAGATGCACAGCCGACTGACGCAAAGAAGATGAAGGTGTGAATTAATCACACCTTCCTAGTAGGACATGTTGTGATGGTGTCTTTGCAATGGTGGTAATGCTGCTCAGTAGAAGATAGCAGGATGCCAGTCGGACTCCCATCAAGCTTGTTATGCATTGCACTGTAAGATGTGCATGTGACTCGGCGTGTGTTTCATGGTTTGCACAGTGGATTCGCAGCTGTGATATGGAGATAGGTTAAACCATGGACTGGTCTTGCTCAGCCTGCCATATGGCATGCATGCAGTGTCAATACTCTTGGTTTTGTGCCTGTCCCAGTGCTGCAGCTGCATGTCTGTTCCGAAGGTGATTTGAAAGTTGATGAATGCTGTTACATCTCAGAGTTGACAGCAGTAGCGTTCCCGTGGCGCTTCGGAACAGGAACGTTGGAGCTTAGACCGGTCTAACCACCAGGGTTCCACCAACGTACCAGGGTTCGAGACGGGCTCCCTGGTGGCTGTAAAGAAGAGCTCGAAACTTCAAGCCGCTCCGTACACGAAGCATAGTATCTGTCCGAGCACCCGGGACGAAACCAATACGTCAAGATGCTGGCTGCATTGACAACTTCACAGTCACGTGCACTTCGCACGAAGCTCCAAACTGCTCGCCCGAAGTTTGCTCCCCTCAACAAGCCCAGGAGCGTGCGTGTCCGCGCAGCAGCATCTGAAAGCAGGTATATCACCGCTAAGGGCTGCAAGGTTCACGTGAAATTGGCGGGGGATGGGACCAACGGCAAACCACCTGTGCTACTGCTGCACGGCTTCCCAGACACAGGAGCCATGTGGGACAAACAGGTACGGAGCAGTACCGAGATCGTAACGTGCTCGGACGTTGTCCCCTGGCACGGGCCTTATGGCCGTTTGCTGCGCCAGTTGGCAGAGATTCACGCATGTGCACCTTGCAGCAGTAGCAAAGCGGGAAGCTGCGGCTTCTGATGGCTGCATTAGGCCTACAGAATCTCAGAAGTGCCGAATGCTTTACCTCCTGACTATTTGGGTGTGAGGACCATTGAGTGCTGCATGTAGTAGCAGCTCTCAGGGCTGTATATCTGCATACTAAAGCTCAGCACTGTGTGCTGCAGGTTCCTGCGTTGACTGCTGCTGGCTACAAGCTCATCATACCTGACCTACCAGGTAATATTTTAGCCAAAATGTTAACAGCCACTGTACAGCTGGGTGGTGCGTCCGTCCTGCAACCTCTCAGTTCCCCAGGCAACACAGACATCACAGTGATGGCAACAGGGTCTCCTGCGGCCTCAACACTGAATAATCATACTCCAAGTATGAGCCATCTTTCAAAACAAACCTGAAGGCCAGCCTTGCCACCATATGCGAAACCCTCTCGTTTCAAACAACATCTTCGTGAGGCATGTGAGGTTACATGTAGATACATTGGCCATCTTGGACGGAAATCTCTAGGAAACCAGAGAGTTCCGGCTGTGATGGCCAAAGTATTTATATGTAACCTTGCCCTCACAAGATGTTATTTGTTATTGTGGCTGTCCAAGTGCCGCATCGAATCCATTTGAAATGACAAACATATGCCCGCCTGGGGTGATGGCGTGCACATGCTTTAGCGCAAAACAGCACAGCAGCAAGCTAGGCTGTGAATCAAGCTGAACTCATTTGATCAGTTTTGGTCGTGCGCCTGAATGATACTTGCAGGTTTTGGTCAGTCAGATAAGCCCGGTGAGGTGTCATCTTACAAGACTGAAAACATTGTGGGCATTATGATGGGCGTGCTAGAAGAACTGAGGGTGGGTTGATTTTGGTATATTGAGACAAGGAAATAAACGTTAATGATTTCACTCCCATACTTTCCACCAACTGGATGGAACTGGACTGAACAGCCAATTGGCATAATACTGCGGATACTCATTCTGCATTATTTCTTGAAACTGGCATCAGATCTCTCTCGGGTTTGTCTTTTCCTGGGTTTTGTGTCTATGTTATGCAGCTGCATACGGCTTTGGCACTGTTTGTTGCAGCAGAGGATAGATGCCAACAGGTTTTCGGTATCCACCATACATGGATGTTTTGAGTCATTACATAGACCCTGTGTATCCAGGCTACCTAAATGGGTATGCTCGTAGCATTCTATCCATATGAGGATGCACTCTGACTCCATGGAAAGAGGTAAGGGAAACAGCAGGACTATGCATTATGTTTCTCTTTGATAGTGCTACCTGGGGACCTTCAAATCTAGAGATACGCTTGCTGCTGCTGCTGCTGCTGGTGCTGCTGCTATTGCTGCTACTGCTGCTGCTGGTGCTGCTACTGCTTCTCACAGCTTGATAGATTCATCCTTGTTGGTCATGATTGGGGTGCCGCTGTGGCGTGGGCGTTGGCATTCGTTATGCCACAGAGGATTGAGAAACTGGCAGTGCTCTCAGTTGGGTGGCCAGGTGAGCTTATATAAGGGCAAACACCCGGGGCTGAAGCTTGCATGTATTAAAATGTGTTTGCTATTAGGCAGCATGTAATGGAGATGTTTGCATGAGCTATATTGTTTATACCATGTTTCATCATATGATTATCCAATTATGAAGCTCACTATGATACAACAGCGTAGTGACCAGTTTGATCATAAATTACTCTGAATTACTTCACACTGAATTTGTTTCATTTGTGGCCGCCTTTGCTGCTCGTCCGTGCAGCTGGTCTATTTGCAGCAAACCCCTCCCAGCGCTTGAAGTCCTGGTACATGTTATTTTTCAGATTTCCAGAAGCTGAAGAAGTTTTGAAGGCAAACGATTGGGCTTTGTGGCGCGAGCTGCTAGCCGGGCAGAAGACAGAGGAGCAGCTCCAAGAGTCTATCACACGAATGTCTGAACCAGGTATTGCTGGGGGAGGAGGAGGGTGTGAACTGCGGTGTTGCGTAACTTTTGGCCAAGTCGATACACATTCTCAGATTGTTTAGTATGTTTGTGGCTGATCTGGCACTGTGGTGGGAGCTGCTGCCGGGGCAGAGGACGGATTAACAGATGCAGGAAGCAATCACACAACTGTCTGAACCAGGACTGCTGTCTGACTCCATACACTCTTCTGTGTTTCTTACTATTGTTTCTGACGTCGACTGATTGGGCACCCTGGAGGGAGTTTACAGCTGGGCAGAGAACAGATGAACAAATGCAGGAAGCTAACACACGGCTGTCTGAGCCAGGTACTGCTGGGGGAGGTTGCAAAGTTTGCAGTGTTACATGTAAAGCTTTGCCAAGCCACTACAATCTTGTGAAGTGTATTAGTATGTTTCTGGCTGATCGGGCACTGTGCTGGAATCGGTGCTGGGGCAAAGGACGGGCCAGCAAATGCAGGAAGCTATGACGCGATTGTATGAACCAGGCATAGCCGGGGGTGCACATTGCAGTGTTATGTGAAGCCAAGCTGTTGTAAACAAGGCCAAACACTTTATCAAACCTTTTAACTGATTGGGCACTGTGGAGGGAGCTCACAGCTGGACAGAAGGACAGACCAGCAAATGCAGGAGGCTTATTTTTGACCGCCAGTAAAAGGTATTGCTTGGGAGGGTGCCCCCGTTGCGGTTGCTGCTGTGCCTTTATCAGGTGCCCTGAATGAATGAATGAATGAATGAATGAATGAATGAATGAATGGAGGAATGAATGAATGAATGAGCTCTGCGTAGCGCTTTCAAAAGAGCGCTAGCGTAAGTTGAGGGAGTATACTGTGTGTGTCGGGGCAACTCCACATCCCCTACCGTCAGGTGCCCTGACTTCTGGCCAAAACTGGTACAAAGCTACAATGTCAGCTCTAATGTTTGTTGGTTTAAAAGGATGATAGCAATCTTACAACCACTCTCCACTTTGCATGCTCAGAGTGTGTCATAAGCGTGCTGTTGTTGCTGCTGTGGCTCTGCCAGGTGCCCTAACTGCTGGCCTAAACTGGTACAGAGCTAACATCTCAGCTCCGATGTACGGTGCTACACGCCCTACCCTGCCACCTGGAGGCAAAACTCTGGACATGCCAGTGCTGGGAATGTGGGCCACAGGTAGGTAATGACGTCTGGTACGTATCACAGAGATATGTCTCATAGACAGTACCCACTGGATTCACAACAACAGTTATGATCATAATTGTTACAGAGTTATAGACTCTATAACGCAAACCTCTCATCAGACATATGCAAACAGGTGGTCATTTGTTGAAGTAGGTTGTAGCTATCTCATGAAACAGCCTGCACCAGCACCTGGAGGCAGGTCCCCTGAAGATATGCCTGTGCGGAGTATGTGCGCCATAGGTTGGCCATGAACCTCAAGCATGGTTGCAGCACCAGCCCTCAAGTAGTTAGGGTTTATGTGTGCTGCAGCAATAAATATAAAAACTGGTTGCTACCAGTCAGCCATAGCCATACGGCAATTGGCGCCGCACCCAAAGTTTCACAAGCGGACTTGAACAACTACTACTCCATCCTACGCCGCATTGCTGAGCACAACTTCAGATGCAATGTATGTCCCACGTGTGTCTGCCGCTTAACACGTGGGAAGTTGGGCGGTTGCACGGGGTTGTGTGTATGGGCCAAAGTGCCCAACTTGGGCATGTGTGTGCGAGGTTATGCTGAATGAATGAATGATTGAGCTCCGCATAGCGCTTTCAAGAGAGCGCTAGCGTAAGTTGGGGGAGGGTAATGTGTGTGCCGGGGCGACTCCACATTCCCTACCGTCCGCTCACGTCCCCGAGGGGGCGAGAGGGCTGGTACTTGGGCATGTGTGTGCGTGGATATGCTCAATGTATTACAGGCTACGGGCGGTGGAATGACACTATCACAGTGTGAGCCGTATGCAAAGGCTACAGCACATGATTTCATGTAACTGCTAGGTGCAGGGTTGCTTCTTTACTAGCTATGGGTCAGCCAGCTTTCAAGCTGAGGGTAACACCGATTTCTGTTTCTGTGTGATAACACAATGCTGACAAGCATCCCACCTATGCCCAACATGATTAGGAGAGAGTGAGAAAGAGTGAGAAAGAGTGAGAGAGTGTGAGAGAGTGTGAGAGAGAGAGAGAGTGAGAGAGAGAGTGAGGAGAGAGTGAGAGAGAGGGAGAGAGAGAGAGGCTATGCCCAACATGATTGAGAGAAAGTCAGAGAGTGAGAGAGTGAGAGAGAGGCCTCACCACTCAATCCAATACTCTCCACACCAGAAAGTAGACACGTCTCACCATCTAAGACAATGCTTTCCACACCTAATACCAGCAGAGCTTGAATCAAAAGGATATGTCAGATACAAACCTACAAACCAAGCCATCTTAGATGCGCTGGCAGCGCATCTATCTTGTTGCATTGGCTCCGTTACTTTTACAGTGGCTGCATGTCTGGGAGCACCAGCCATATGTCAGATTTCAAATGCTCATATACTGCCACTACAGGTGATGAGAAGTTCCTTGCTGAGGCTGGCATGCAAGCATCTTCTGCCGTTGTCGCGCCTGGCAAGTGGAGGTATGAACGGGTCGAGGCCAGCAGTCATTGGATGATGCTCGTGGAACCAGAAAAGACAAACAAACTGCTGCTGGATTTCTTCAGCGAAAGCAGCTGAGCAGACAAATTGATCGCAGCAGCAGTGTACCACCGTGATTATAGGCCAGCAAGTCCAAAGGTGTATGTTGAAGGCATTTTGCTTGGCACTATATGTTGCACTGCAACATATATTGCCAACAGCTTGGAGCTGACTTCCAAAAGTTCACAGTGCACGGAGTGGATGACGAGTCACATCGCTGCACGCAAAGGGTTTACCGTACTGTGTGGGGAGTTGCTTGTGACAATGCGAGTCACATTCTTGTCTTTGTGGTTTCAATGGTCCCACAGTGATGTGTGTTGCAAACCAAGTATCCTCCTCCAGTGCTGTGGGTGCTGAGGCTATGATAGGTAGTATTGCTGTGCCTTGGAACACAGGAACAGAGACAGGTTGCTAGCGTGTGTTGGACTTGGACAGTTGCATGTGTCATGCTGCTCAGATTACATGCTAGTTTAGGGCTTTGTCCGGTTGCCAGAGTTCCACCCTGGCAGATCCAACTATGATTACTTGTTGCTGCAGTCTGTAGGTTGCATTGTCCTCATAAGTTGACATGCTGTCGTTGATGACTACTGCAGCCTTCAGTGCTCGCTTCTGTCTCATTGTCTGTGTTCCTGACAGCCCATGCTCCTTGTATGTCCAGTTCCCGGCTGCAGTAGTCAGGTTTGCTACGTTGTGGTGTTGCACCTGCCTGATTCAGAAGTTGTGCGTCGGTCAGTGTCTTCTGGCACCTTGCGTGTGCCACACAGTGTCCACTGTGCTTCCGAAGCCCTCATGCAACGGTTGCATGAGGGCTTTGTTTCAGAGCCCAGTGTCATCAGTCATGTTACGTGCGTGAGTGATATCATGGCGTGAGTTGGCTCCATACCACCGCACTCAGTGGGCTTTGCTGCCTTGAAAGCGCCTCTGAGGGTGGTCTAATCCTCACACCACCCGTTTCGGCCGGAAAGGGTAATTCTTCGTCTTCACATGCCTGTCGGAGCTGGCCAGCATGCATGTGGCGTACGATGTTGGGTGGTGGGTACTTTCCTTGCAACAGAGTGGTTGCAGCCCACGTGATGAAATTTACGCCTGTGTTGTGCAAGCCTTGCAAACTCGGTGCTGTGTTTGCCGCGCATTGAGCCGCTGACCTGCCAGGCAGTGCCTGAACAACCCCTCGCATGCCAAGTACCGCACCGACGTGCGCCGGCTGTTGAGGCAGATCTGTCTGGTATGTCGACCTGGCTGGTGAATGAGGGTGCTGCTGCAGCAGAGCATGCTGCTGGTTCAGCAGCACGGGGAGCTGGGCCTGCTCCTGTACATGTAGCATTGCTGGCGTGTAGGTGTTGCTGAGTGTCGCAGAGTTTCTTGCCCCTTTGGTGCGGCAGAAGCTTGTAACAGTAACTGCTGCAGGCAATGCTGTCTGGGACTTGAAGTGCTCAGGGCTGCCTGTATGGGCCTGTTTTGAATGCAAGTCTGGATAACAGCAACCTTGTATATGAAGCAGTAATGCTCGCAAAGATGGCGTTTCTTATGTATTCCAGTTACCATCGTGTAACATTCCGGCACGGCAGGAGTGCTATGGGGCACGCATCATCACCAGAATAGGCTTGTAACATGGCTGGATGTTCGCAGAGTACGCAAGGCAACACATGTACAACTTCGCATACTGGTGCGGTGTGAAAACAAAGAAGGTTGTGGCACAGCGCGGACCTATCTCAGTTAATGAGACTAGTATCAAGGTAAGTACTTTGTAGCAATACTTGGGGGCAGCTTCTAGCAGAGCAGCAGAGATCTCAACCTCGACTGGCTCTAGCAGCGCACCGGTAGTCCGAACGCCGTGCAGGCCACAATGGTGAACCTGTTCGCTGGTTCATGCCTGCTAGGTGTGCTGCGCAGCCCCATCATGGTCGACCCTTCAAAATCCCAAAAGTCGCGAGTCGATGTGAACTTTTCAAAACGTCTGCACACCCAATCTTCACTTCGAGCATAGCAGCGGTCGACCTGTTGCTGAAACAACTTACGGCATCGCTTGCAACTGTGCCCATCCTGCAGGACGAGCAGCAACTTCGCGACGAGCCCGCCGGCTTGTGAAACTTCCGGGATAGACTTTCTGTGAGCTCATGCACGGCTTCAAGATGAAAATGGCCTGTTGGTGGCTGCTGGGAGCGCTGACCGTGGTGCTGTTTGCATTCGCGGCAGGTGGGGCAAACACAGAGGAGAACGTATCGCCAGTGGCCAGCTCACAAGGAATGACGCTAACAGTGATAGCGTCTGATAGCGCGAGATGATGTTCTGCCATACCGCAATGTATCGGTCGGTATACCTACGTAGCGTCTTGCAATAATGTGATTAGACAGTGCGTTAACTGCCAATAGCGTCCAAACTGCTGGGGCCTGCTATCAGCCTACTGCTGTACTCCCCCACCCCTCCCACAACCGGAAAGAATGGCACCAGCTGCAATGCATTGCAGACATGCAGACATTCAGGTGTATCAGCACACATCTGTGCACATATACAGCTGTACAGCTGTTCTGCAGCAGTAGGTGTAAAATATAGCACAGCAGATGCACCACATCTTTCCTCTACTGGTACTTCTGTTATGTTCTGGTAACAACCCCCATGCTTGACTACTTCCTGGCCTCAATAAGCAATGTGGTATGATTAACAGCGCTGAACGACCGACTACTACTGCATAGTATGCCATGCAGCTGTTGTACTAGTACTCACTCATGTAGCCCTTGAAAACATCATGCACCCCTCAACAGCTATAACATTCCAGACTGTGTCAAAAGTGGCTGACACAATGCAACAAGCAAGATGCGCTGACAACATATCATCGATGAGTCATGCTCAAACTCTTTAGAAACAGCTTGGTCTGGGTGGTCAACTGCATGTTTCTCATGCACTATCATGACGCGACCGATTGCATGTGCCATACGATTTGCGTGACCGGCGATGTTTGACCAGTTTCGAACTGCAGCAGTATGC
>NSMO01000293.1:0-19568 GCA_002588565.1 Coelastrella sp. UTEX B 3026
CAGCAGCAGTGCTGTTGGCAGCATTACTGAAGTGGGTTGGCAGGATCAACCAGGAGCTTTTGCACCAGGTAATGCTGCTTGACAATCCGCCTTGCTTGTCACTGGCGAATGCAGCAACACCAACTTTCACGCTGAGCTGCTCCTGCATACAGACCCAGCAGCCTCCCAGCCTCCGGGTCACTGGGCCTGTGCATACTATAGTTCTGAAGAAAAACACCGCCAATGCCCATTATGCAATGCCCATCATGCAATCTTTTCAGCTGCTGGTGCTGCTGTGCCACAGGCGGCCTGCAGTTTCCTTGCCTCCTACCTTTCACTCCCCCCCCCCCCCCCCCCCCCACACACACACACGATGAACAGCAGCCTAGCCTCCTGGTGCTCTGCATATCAAGATTCTTAATAACAATGCTGCAAAATCTATAATATAATCCTTTCAGCTGATGCTGCTGTGCCTGCAGCTTCCCTGCCTCCGATGTTTTACTTCCCCCTAACCAACAGCAGCCTGGACTCCTGGCCCTTTGCTTTCTACAGCGGAGCAAGCGTTGATCTGCAAAATACAGAGTATAACAATGCAGATACGGGTGATGTATCTAGCAGCAGCGGTGGTGGCAGCAGCAGCAGTGGTGGCAGCAGTGGTGCTGAGGTCACCAGCAGTGATGATTATCTGTGGACGTTTTCTGATGACCTGAACACAACAGTACTCACTTGCAGTAACACAGGTGCGATTTTGTTGGCATACATGCATTGTAGTGTATCATGATGGAAGAATGCGCCAGGATGCACGCGCTGCTGCTGCTGCCGACTTGTGCATTATGCAGAGGCCACTATGTCTATAACCATGTGGAGTTGGGTGCTTTTGAAGTTGAGTGGCCACACAGCCAAACTTAGGCGCAACTGACAGCAGCTGATGGAATC
Organism: Coelastrella sp. UTEX B 3026; assembly: GCA_002588565.1. Taxonomy (NCBI): domain Eukaryota; kingdom Viridiplantae; phylum Chlorophyta; class Chlorophyceae; order Sphaeropleales; family Scenedesmaceae; genus Coelastrella; species Coelastrella sp. UTEX B 3026. Next base: position 916 of record NSMO01000293.1, read on the forward strand.
TGTGTCAAGAACATAACAGGGTTTTCACTCCCTAGTTGCACTAGATATATATTTGTCACAGCATAGTGCATCTGCAAGCCGGCGTGTGCATCTAGTCTGCACTCATCTCTGTGTTACCTGCAGCCATGAGTGACTGATGATGCATGATGCCATGCTGTGCATCAACTTGCATTCGCTTTTATTTCCAGCATGGCTGCCGCTGTCGCTGCTGCTGTTACTGCTGCTGCTGCAGGTAACACTGAGATCTCCCTCCCCAGCCCCTTGTACGGCCTCTCAGGTCCTCTGGCCATTAGCCTGGCTGTACAGTACAGCGGCAGCAGCAGCAGCAGCAGCAGCAGCGCTGACACCGCTGCTGCCAGCAGCAGCAGCAGCACAATCGATGTGTCAGATCTAACCTCCTATCCCTGGCAATACATCTTCTATCAAGCCGCCGGCCCTGCAAATACCCCAGACAGCAGCAGTGGCAGCAGCAGTGATAGTGCTGCTGCTGCTGGCAGCAGTGGTGGTCCTGGCAGCAGCAACAGTTTGTACATTGCTGTTGGTGACGCTGGCAGCAGTAAGGAAGGAGTTGTGCGAGTGGGGCTCAAGGTAATGCATCAGGGTTCAGCTGTGCATGTGTTAGACCCTAGGCAACGGCAATAACATCCCAGATCCACACAACACCGAGTCTTGTATTTAACACCGAGTCATGTATTTGTTCTGCCTGTGTTCATAAGAATCAAGGGTTGACATCTGTTTGCAGTATGCAAGCTGCAGCTGCATGTTATCCTTTCTATCAACTGCTGCATCGCAAGCCAGAGCAGTTTGTACAAATGCAGCAGTGACTGTCGGATCATGCATGTATGGTGCTGATGTGGGAGATTGTGTGATATGGTTGTCGGCAATATGGAGTGCCAAGTGCTACTGCTGCTGCTGTTGCAGGACGGCGATGACTCCGACAGCAGCAACACCTACATTGATTCAGATGGCAGCAGCAGCAGCAGCTTCATTGATGTGTCAGATGGGGCATGGCATGTTATAACTGTTACAACAATCAACAGCAGCAGCAGCAGCAGTGATGAGTATGACAGCAGCAGCAGCATAGTGCCTGGCTATGGATTGTACATTGATGGTCAGCTGATCAACACATTGTCTGGATTTGGCAGCAGCAGCAGCAGCAGTAGCGACACCTCAGATCCAGCAGCAGCAGCACAGGTTCCTGGTGGCGGTCCTAATGTTATATCTATGGGCAGGATCTACTTGTGCAGCTTGCCAGACAGCGCTGCTGCCAGCAGCAGCAGCAGCAGCAGCAGTGGTGGCAGCAGCAGGGTTCTGCTCAGTCAGCTGATGTTGTTTGATGGATCTTTGACTCAAGATGGTACTTTGTCGGTAAGTCACCAAATGGACACAAACATCGCTGCTGCTGCCGTTGCTGCCAGCCTGGAAAGCAGCAGCAGCAGCAGTGCATCTTGGCTGCCAGACGCTGGTGGCAGCAGCAGCAGCAGCAGCATTACGGATGCTGCCTCGGCAGATCCCAGTATGGATACAGACTCTTATGCCCCCACCCCTGCCAGCAGCAGCAGCAGTGATGGCAGCAGTGACAGTGAATATCCATATCCTGTGTATGACAGCCCTGCACCTGTTACTGACAGCAGCAGCAGCAGCAGTGAGTTTGGCAGCACTAGCAGTGAAGGCAGCAGCAGCAGCAGCAGTACTGACAGTGCGTACACACATTATCCCAGCGATCCATCTGCCAGTGACAGCAGCAGCAGCAGCAATGAGTCTGGCAGTACTAGTAGTGACAGCAGCAGTAACAGTGAGTACGGAATATATCCTAGCCCTCCTTCTACTGCTGAAAGCGACACCAGCAGCAGCAGCAGCAGCAGCAGTGTTGGTGGTGACATCTCTGACTCGAGCTTTACAGAAGCCCCCATGTTAGCAATCCCACTAACAGATAGCTACCAGGCTTATGATGCTGGCAGCCTTGGCAGCAGCAGCAGCAGTGTGCCAAGTGACAGCAGCAGCAGCAGCAGCAGCGATCCCAGTACAACTGCCTACAGTGGAGATGTGCGGTACAGCAACTTCAGGGCCAGGAGCAGCTCAACAGGCGGCGGCAGCAGCAGCAGCAGCCGCAGCGATGATAGCTCCAGCAGCAGCAGCGGGATCTACAACGAAGACAGCACCGGCAGCAGCAGCAGCGGGATCTACGGGGACAGCACCGGCAGCAGCAGCAGCAGTGGTTCAGAGCCCAGTGACAATCTGATCTGGGACCTGCCTGCTGGATCCAGCTGCTCGCTAAACCCTACCATGGAGCCTGAACCCAGATACTGTGAGCCTGGCCAGGTAGGGCGGGAGGCGTTGTGACGCATTATGTCCTTGTATAATATATCTTGCAAGATCTTAGCAGAGTCCTTACTAAGGACTGCAGCGGCTATCACATGTCTTATTGAAGTGCATCGTCCTCGATATACCCGATATATCGAGGACGGTGCACTTCAACAAGACATGTGACAGCATAAGGACTTTGCCAAGATCTTGCAAGATGGTCCAACTCCAGAAAGTGATTGTTTTCTGCTGTGCCACAATGAGTCACCCCCTAGGTCCCTCTCTCTGTGTGCCCCTGGATGCTGCGATTCTGCCACCGGTCTTGTTGATCTCAGGCCAGTAAGCAGCCACTATGGCGGTACTTGTGATTCAAGTGATGTTCAGATCGCTCCCTGACATTCGAGGCTATGCATAGTTGACTGCCTGCTGTTGTCATACCACACCACATATTCAACCGTTCTGCTTGTTGGTGTGCTCCCTTTCACCAGGTGACATGTTAAGAAGCAGCAGCAGCAGTGGCAGTCCTCCCTTCCACAAAACTCTATGCTGACATGCGATGCTGCATGCCTAAACCCAACACACGCATCTCAGACTGGAGACTCCCATTAGAGGTCACTGATGGTTGCATCATTCGTCTGCTGACAACAAACCTGTCTGCTGTTGTCATGACTCATTGCTTGCAGTTGTGCTGCCCCTCGCCAGCTGACCCATCATCAAGCAGCAGCAGCAGCAGTCCTCCCTACTCAAGATCTTATGCTGACATGGCGCTGTCAGCCAGGCGTGGCAGTCAACCTGATGCTGTGGGGGTGTGTTCAACAGCAGCAACAGGAGTGTTCCTGCCCAGGGCGTACCCCACACCCTGGCCAACACCTACAGCTTACTTCCCACTAACACAGGTAAAACAGTCGGTACCACCTGACCGAGCACCATCATTTCATGTCATGTATCTGGCTTACATACTTCATTTCATGTCATAGCATGAGTGTGTTAAACAGCAATGACAGGACATTTCTTTCGGGGGCTTGTTTCCCTGGCCAACACTTATAGGCGCATTAATCACCAGCACAGGTATTGTTCTGTAGTTTTGCTGTTCTTCTTTGCATACTGCTGGCTGTAGTTGCCTTGCATTGAACCACTACATGCAGGACAGCAGCTGGTCATGTAATGTGACGTTGGACAAGTTGGGGCCGGTCATGCAGCTGCTGCTTCTGGTGCCACTGCAGGACCTGAGCAGTTGCCCCAGGTTGATTCTGGCACCCTGCACAAGACCTAAATTACTGCTGATTGAAAACTTGATTCATGACATCAGCTGGTCACGTTATGTTACCTTGGACAAGATCGGGCCCGGTCATACATTGAGCTTGCTGCTGCTGCTGCCACTGCAGGACCTGAGCAGTTATCCGGATCAAGCATACTCTGGCACCCTCCACAAAGCCTCCATTGCTGCTGATCCACGCTTTGGCGGCAGTATATCCTGTGACAGCAGCAGATCAAGCTACGTAACCTTGGACACACCAGATTATGCTGGATCTGGAGAGTTTGCGGTCTCGATCTGGATCAAGATGCCACCCAGGGATGCTGCTGCCGAGGCTGCTGCTGCTGGCAGCAGTGGTGGCGGTTTTCAGTATGTGCTGTCGTATTCTCAATTAGGAAGCAGCGGCAACCCGTTTGAACAAACAAATCAGGCAAGTGGCTACACCATACCATGCGATGTGTGTTGATCTCACACTGCTACGCCGTTTGGTCGTGTTGCCAATACCATAGTTCACGGGCCTGGTGTGGTTACTGTCCAGGACCTGAAAGTAAAAAAACATGTACTCTCAAACCGTCCAAAGCCTGAATTCAAAGGCATGATACCTTGTGAGTCGTTTGCTGGCTTGCTGGCTAGTATTGAGGAAAGCAGTCTACAACAATTTTCATTCTTGGTAGGGCGATTCTCAACTATTAGATCCAGTCTGTTGTCATGTGTGTGTGGCATTGGTGTTGTCTGTTGCTGCTGGTCTGTTTGTGTACACTCCAGCTTACAGGGGATCACAAGTGGAACGGTAGGGAATGTGGAGTCGCCCCGACACACACATTACCCTCCCTTAACTTACGCTAGCGCTCTCTTAAAAGCGCTATGCGGACCCCATTCATTCATTCACTCATTCATTCACAAGTGGTGAAGTTCCTGGCTGTAAGCTCAGCTGACCTCCATGTGCCTCCGAGGCTATCCCAAACGACCAGCCCCATACCATGGTGGTTATAGCCAATAGTGACTTACTGCCGGATTGACAGTGTGTGTACGGCAGGTGACCAGCTCATCCTGATGTGTGCTATCTACTGCTGTTTTGCACATGTTGCCTCACTGGGTAGATTTGAGGCGCGGGGTCGATGGCCCAAGGCTATGGCGTAACCAGCATAGGTTATTATTATGATGTTGCCTGATGATGACCGAAGAGGTCAAAACCGGTAGCCTGTAGCTAGCGACCTGCGTGCCAAGCATGTTGTGTCAGCTTTGTCAACCTTGTCCCACAATCCAGGTTGTAAGACAAGGTTGACAAAGCTGACACGGCACGGGTGGCACGCAGCACCACATATGCACCACTCGACAGCACCACAAAGTTCTGTCTCTGAGCACCACAAATTTATCTTCCCAGGTCAGCTGCACAGTGATGGGGTCAGGTGTGGCAACTAGCGCTCATCTGAAAGGGCCTCGCTTCAAAGCAATACTGGAGTGTGCATTGCAAATATCCCTTGCTACAGCCAGCCGCTGGCTGTCGCTAGGGACATCTGCAATGCACACTCCAGTCTATGGCACCATATATATATTTATATATTCATCAGAACTATCTTCTGCTGTAGGATCATCAGCGTTGCATTGATGCGCTGCTGCTCCAGGTTGGCTCATGGCCCCTGGTAATGTGCTGCGCTATATAGCCATGAATATATATGGTGTCTTGGATCAGTCCAGCTCGCTTCTGGTGTGAAACTGTTTTTGGTGCGGAGCCAGCAGAAGCACGTGACTGCTGACTTCATGCATGATAAGAATTGCATGTGCACGAACCAATCAATCAGTCGCAGAGTTGCTCATTCTCAGTAAAGAGATAGAGTTGTCGCGCCTTTTCTGGCCCCGACTGGTGTGTTTGTGTGCGTGTCCCTTTGTACGTGAGTCTGTTTGAGTAAATGGCAGCAGTGAACTGATAAAGCTTCTATCCTGATGCATTGTTGTCAGCCTTGGTTCCTCCCTTTGCTATTTACTTGCTGCACTGTCCGACAGTGCAGCAAGTATAATCTGGCAAATTATACATCCAGCAGCCACCCGGTGTATGTGTGTGTGAGCGGTGGGGTGGGCGGGGGGGGGGGGGGGGGGGGGGGGGGGGGATGGGGGCAACTGGATGGGGTGAGAGGGTAGAATAAAGGATGGGCCAGGTTTTGTTGCCCCGGTGGTCTGTAGTGTCATTCTTATCAACAGTGTCTCATGCTGACCAGCTGATCTGCAGTCGCACAATCCTGCACTCATCTTGAACCCCTTTGCTGGTTCAATCTTCCCCTTTCTCCCTTGCTTTGTGCTGCAAATTCATGATTCTTGACAAACAACATTTATGCGACGTGCATCGCGTGGTTTGTGCCAGTGTGTGGCAGCAGAGGGCAGGTGGCGATTTTGCAGAAGGCCCAGCTGAACTAATGAATACTTGTGGACAGCAGTGATGCATGTGCAAGCCAAACCTCACTGCTGCCACTGCTGCTGCCAATGCAGATCGCGCTGTTCCTACCCACCCCAGGACACCCCCGCTACGGCGTTCTGCGAGCTGTAGTCCGCGACAGCAATGACATTCCTGCTAGCAGCAGCAGCAGCGGTGGCACCTGGCTCGACAGCGACGGGCGGGTCAGCGACTTCCCAGCTTCAGGCTTTTGGGACGGATCAGGCTTTGATTCAGCAGGGGGGCTAACCCCTAGTCAAGCTATTGATCCAGAAGCCCTAAGCCCTAGCTTGCCTGGGAGTCCCCCCAGCTTCTTATACCCTGGCAGCACTGTATCTCAAAACCCTAATGTTGTGGATCTGGAGGATGGGGAGTGGCATCATTTTGTTATAACAACATTCAAATCTGAAAGTGACAGTTACAGCAGTGAGGTGCCGGGTACCAAGCGAGGGTATAGGCTGTTTGTGGATGGGTTGCTGAGGGCTGAAGTTGGGTACAGTGGCAGCAGCAGCAGCAGCAGCAGCAGTCAGGTGAGTAGCTGTGTGTTTAGGAAACAATTAGTTGCCCTGCTGAATACAGCAACACTGCTGTTGATTTGACCACGTTTCAATTTCCAAGACAAACTCAAGACAACCCAAAGTGAATCTTATGCCAGATTGTGCAGATGTGATGCCAGCTGTTTATAATCGCACCATGCAAGCTACAATACTGTTGCTGCTGCCGGAGACTGCTGCCACTGCTGCCACTGCCAGGTTCCTGGTGGCCATGAACCTTGACGGCCCCATCACCCTCCTTCTAACCTTCTGTTCGATCACCACTGTCTGGCAGACAGAGGTCTCGCCAGTTTGATCATGAGACTATAGAGCCTTGACACTGCTATTGAATTGTTATAACCATCGCTACTGCTGCTGCTGCCAGGTTCCTGGAGGTGACCCCCTGCACCTTGCCGGCCCCCTGACCCTCTGTACCAGATCAGACCGCGACCCCCTGAGGTTCTTTACGGGTCAGATCAGCCAGCTGATGCTGTTCAGCAGCAGTCTGGATCAATCACAGGTTGCTGCACTGTATCTGGAGTACAGTAAACAAGCACTGCTCTACCCAGGAGGGGCAGTGTCAGGTGATGATGGTATCATTCTCTGAAATTAATTTCATAAATCGTTCCATGTTGCATTGAGTGTTATAGTTTCACGAGCTTAAGTAGACAGATAGAGGTCTATGAGTATGTGATGTTGTTTATTACATCAGCTTGGCTCAGATACAGATGCCTGCAGTGTATCTGGTGTACATAAGCAAGCGCTGCTGTGTCCAGCACGCTGCTGTTGCTGCTGCTGCTGCTGTGGCGCTCAACTGTGGGAGTTTGCTTTTTCCTTGATTGTTCTACTAGGCTTGGACCATGTGTTCTACCCAGCAACAAGATGCTTTTACTGCTGTGTACCACGTATTGGATAACTCCCTTTTGCTATATACCAACACTGTAATTGTATAACGGTACAATGATCTGTGCTTTGTGTTGCAGCGCTGCACACCAGTGTTCGTGAAGCAAGGTGTCTGATGCCGATCAGCTTTGCTGGACAGATACAGTACAACTGCTTGATCATGCCAGGTGGTGCGGCTGCCAGCAGCAGCAGCAGCAGCATTATCACCTCTGGATGCCCAACTGGTCCAAGGTAAGATCTGAACCCAGATCATAGTCTCAGATCAGTAACAAGTGTTTGTGCATGAGCCAGCGCTATGGCAGCAGCAACAGCGAGTGCAGCCCTGGCAAAGTGGCAGCAGCGGCAGCAGCGGCGGCAGCATTTAGATCGTTGCCCTACAGGTCCAAGGTATTGCCACATAGCCAGATCAGTGCGCCGGTACCACTGCTATTGGCAGCAGCTATGGCAGCCAGCAGCAATGGCAGCAGCACTACAGTCTGTGGGGGTGACAGCTTGTAATTCTGCAAATTGCAGCTGCATATTCTGCTGACAGTCCATCATGCGTGCCTGAATGGTGCATGATCTCATGCAGGGGTGACTGGGAGCCTTGCAGCATCAGCAGCAGCAGCATTATCAGCAGCAGCAGCAGCAGCACTGATATCGTACCCCTAGATCCACCAACAGATGACAGCAGCAGCAGCAGCACAGATCCAACAGCAGAGGATGCAGCATCATCAACAGATGCCTACAATACAGATAGTACAGTTGGTGACTATACAGAAAGCCAGCAACGCACTGCTGCTGCTGCTGGCAGCAGTGTTTACAGCTACAGCAGCAGCATTCCAAGGTTCTCGATCTCAGGCCAGCCCTGCTTGGATCAGCCGTACCGTTACAAGGGTTCTGTTGTAGCGCCGCGGCAATGCACTTCAGATCAAGGGCGGGAAGTGTGTCCGGTACTGAGTACTGCTGCCGCTGGCAGCAGTACAGATGGCAGCAGCAGCACCGCCTACGTTATGCTGCAATGCATGCCAGTAGTTGATGTACCAATCAACAGTACATATTGTTATATAGTCGCACATGATCACTGGGCTGCACGTGGTACTACTATGGAGGCTGCTGCTGCTGCTGGCAGCGGTGGCAGCAGCAGCAGCAGCAGCAGTTTGTTTGATCAGTGTGTTGTCCAAGGTGGACTGGAGTTCTGCAAGATCAGTGGGCCTGGCGGCCCCTGGCTGGCTTGCCCTGCAGGTAGGGCCTTCAAACCTCACATAAACCACTTTTTGAGTCTGCTTTTTTTTGCATTCTCACCGGTTCAGCCTGCTGCACTATCATGCTACTTTGGTTATAGGCTTCTCAATGGTATATCCTTGTTTGGTTGTCATCCGTTTATTGTTGATTTGTGCTGTATGCGGCTGCGCCCTGACTGCTGTATGTCTGCTGCCCCACTGTTCCTGCGTTGTAGCTGATCTGCCCAAAACCCTATCAGATAGCCAGTGTAAGTTTCCATACAAATATGGCAGCACCGTTCGGACCGATTTAACAGCAGTACCAGTCACTTATCGCTCCAGCAGTAGCGACAGCGGCAGCAGCAGCAGTGAAATGTCGGACAACCCCACATCTCACCTACTGTACTGCCCAGCAGCAGATCTCAGCAGCAGCAGCAGCAGCAGCTCAACCTACAGCGCCGATCCTGTACCGCTTGTTACATCTGACGATCTGACACCTGCAGATGATTCAGTGTTATTTTCAGCTGTCACATACTCCTTCGTAACAACCAGATCTGCCGGCAGTGCCGGGCAGTACATCGACTCATCTGGTGCAGTACAAACTCAGCCCTGGTCGGGATTGCCAAGCAGTACAGCTATGATCTACGGCGGACTTGTACCGCCTCACGGCACCGGCACCAGGCGGTACAGTTTGTTCAGCCGCAGCGCTTGTGCCGCCCTGCCAGCTGGGCACTTAGCTGGATCTGATGATTCTTGGATCACTGCTGCTGCTGCTGCTGGCAGCAGTGGTCTAGCAGCAGCGAGTGATGCGAGTCCCGCGGCTGGATCTGCTGTGTGCTTGATCAACAGAGAGATGGGACAGTTTGAATGCAACACAGAATCAAGCGGGCAAGAGGTGAGTGGGTATAGCCAACGTGTGTTGTACGGTACTGATTTGGGCTGCTTATTTGGTGCTGTGTTTGTTCCTGGGGCAGGGGCCTGCATTTTGCCCACCCTTGTTTTAAAGCCTAGAACACTCTACAGCTGTAAGCCCCTGCGGCAGTGTCTTCTAGCTTCCTAGCCTGCACAACATTTCCCGGCTACCCCTGCATAACCTTCCTTTAGAACATCATCCTACAAAGAGTGCTGCTCATCGCCAGTTCTGCTGCCACCTTGAACTCTTAACGCATGATTCATTGCTGCTGCTGCTGCTGCTAGGCCGAAGTCTGTGCACCTATCGCTCGTACCACCTTGTCTGGTTACCCCTGCATACTCCCATTCACTTGGAACGGCATCCCCAGAGATGATTGCGTCTGGCACAACGGCATGGAGATTTGCCCAGTCCTGAAAACTGCAGAATCAATCGTGGGACCAGCGGGAATCGATCTGGGGATCTTGCCGAAATCAGGATTTGAAGGGGGTACCTCTGCTGCTGGCCAGCAGTGGGTGTGGCAGCAGTGCTCACCGGATTACGACACAAAGTGGGATCAGCCAACAGCAGAAACAACTAGAAGGTAATGCTGGCCACTCAATGGTTCTCATGTGATCGGCAGGGTCGGCCCTGTAGCATGGCTACATGAGCCTAGGCGTGGTTCTCCTTTGCGGCTCCGTTTGGGTGCTCATGGTCTACCTGTAGCTGTTGGGGGGTGGGTGGAGCTGGGGCTGAGGCTGGGGGAGGTGACGACTCAAGTCAAATCAGATCATCAGACCGACTGGAAGTCCTTGAATGTTGTGCAAATGGAGTGCATTACGCAAGCGACCATTTGCCATGGCAATCACTGTATGTTGCTCGTCAACTTGCTTTTGGCACCATGCTATAACATAACCCTAAATACACGTGCTTGTGACCCAACCCAAATCGCCCAGCCAGTTGTGGTGTGATGCCCGGCAAATATCCGCTCACCATCATACATGATCACACTCTGATGCAACCATCGACCCTGACCAGACTACTTGCTTCGGTGATTGGGTGTATTTGAAGGTACCGGTCTGCTGATGGTTGCATCATTGTTGGGCTGCAGGATGCTATGTAGCACTGCTGCTGCTGCTGCTGCTACTGCTGCTGGTGGAGAAGCATGGCTGCAGTAATTATCAATGCCACAAGTATTGTTGTTGGTGCTGATCTCAACTCTTTTTCATTTTGCTGTTGTCCAATGTTTTCAGGTACACTGTCACTGGCCTGCCATGTCTGTTACCATTCATCACGCAAGGAGAGAGCTTCTGGGGGTGCATCACACGCAGCAGCAGCAGCAGCAGCAGCAGCAGTGGCAGCAGCAGCAGCAGTGGCAGCAGTGCTGATGTGTTGTCAGCTGCTCTTGGTATGTGTCCCAGTCCAAGTGGTTCGTGGGCGTATTGTGCGGCACAAGATGTTGTACCTGAACACCAAAGGTGAGCAGCAGCAGCAGCAGCAGGGAACACAGTGTGGTGGTTCATCCTGTCACAAGCTACAGTATGTGCTGATCACTGTATGTGACTTGGCCACGTGTGCATGATGGGCCATCTGCATCAGGACAAGCCCGCTCGCGCAGTGCAGTGCATTGCTCAGGGGCAGCAGCTCATAGACAGCTGCACGCCGCTCCTTGGCAAGCCCGGCTACTCGCCTGTCAGCCGCATCGAGAACTGCTTGCCACACATCTGTTGGCCACTTCTGGATTTCCAGAAGTGGCCGACAGATGTGTGCCAAGCAGTTCTCAATGATAGTCTAGAGCCCTCCGAAGGCTCTAGACTATCTAGTTCGCAGGCAGAAGAAGGAAATCAGGCTGATCAGCAATTTGACGTCACTATCACCACCAGCTTGTCCAGCACACACTGATGCGTGTCCACACAGCAGGAATTCACGTCCATAGTGTGTCCAGCCACAGCAGATGTTGTCCACTGTCAACGATCACGTCCAGTGCCTGTCTCCCCATGTCCAGCAGTACAAGTGGACGTTCTTTAGGGTGTTGACAGCTGCTGATAAACAGTGCCTGCTCTACTACATCAGCAATTCATCACAAGGCACATCACTCCTGCTGCTGCTGCTGCTGCTATGTTGCAGGCCCACCATTGCTGGAGAACAATGTGCATTGTTTACATTTGCGTTCAATGGTGTAGTGCATTACGAGTGCATGATTGCTGGGAAGCTTCACTGCTCGCCCGTGCAAGGACACTGCTGCTGCTTGGCTTCTTCAAAGACACGTTCTTGGTGCTGCTGCTGTTGCCGTACTGCAGGCTTACCGTTGCTGGAGAACAATGCGCATCTCCATTTGCATCTTATGGTGATCTGCAGTTGGTATGCATCAGTGCAGATAATGGTACTGCTGGTCTGTGCAAGGATACTGCTGGGCTGCTACTGCTACTGCTGCTGCTGCATTCTCAACCTAAGACACCACAACTCTGTGGTTCTGCTGTGCTGCAGGCCCACCATTGCTGGAGAACAATGCGCATTCCCCTTCGCTTCATACGGTGACCTGCATTACCAATGCATCAATGCGGACAACGGTACTGCTGGTCTGTGCAAGGATACTGCCGGCCTGTGGCAGCAGTGCATTGCTGACAACAGAATAGGAGCAGTCACAGGCAAGAAATGCATGCTGCCAGCAGCAGTGGTGGACAACAGCAGCAGCAGCAGCAGCAGTGGCAGCAGTACGCAGGCAGTGGATGCGCTAATAACAGATTGCATGTTATGGTCGGCAGATATGATATCTGCAAGGAAAGAAGGGATGCTGGTGACTCCACAGACTGCTGCTGCCCTACAGCAGCAGCAGCAGGGAATTGGCAGCAGTAGCAGCAGTGCTGATCAGATTCTTGTCCCTGTGTGCTATACGGATGCTAGTATCATTGAGGAGTGTGCACCAGTTGACAACACCACAGGTGAGCTTAATCAAGCTACTAACAGTTGCTTTGTGTTACTTTGCATTCAGGCATGTTTATACTCGAGCAATTAGCCGGCAAACAGGCTGTCGTTTCTGTTAGCAGCTGCTGTTTGTTGTGAAAACGTTCAGTTGTGATAACGTCCACCCCATGCCAGTACTACCACTCATGATGAAAACTGTTATGTCATAGTTGTCTACCCTTATGGCGCCGTCGTCGAGCCCAGGAATGGCCAATTCCTGGGCTGGATGACGGCGCCATAAGGGTAGATAGGTAACTATGACTCGTTGGTTTTCCCGCATGAACTGTTTGATGATGGGTGATATCAATATTCAGTGAACATAATCGGAGGACTCCCAAGTTGATGCTGATTTTGTTGCAGGTCCAGATGCTGCTACTGTGGCAGCAGCGGCAGCAGCAGTGGGCAACCTCACAGGAGCTGCACTCAACCAGTACGTCAACTCCTTGGCGGCTCAACAGCAACAGGCTGCTGCTGCTGCTGCCGGCACCAGTGGCAGCAGCAGCAGGGTGGTACCAGTGGCAGTTGGGGTTGCATTGGGTGTGGGAGGGACATTGTTACTTGTTATTTTGTTAGGTATGTTTGCTGTTAAGAAGGGATATGTGTATCAGTTTAGATCTAAGAGATTCCAAGAGATGCAATTAGATCCAGATCTACCTGGCTACATTGCACCAGATAACAATGTTAATAACAGTAGTGGCTCTGTTACTAACAGCAAAGATCCAGAAGCACAGAAACAGGGTTTGGTGAGAGGAGCTGGGGAGCCAGCTGGGTACGTTACAGACGACAAAAGTAACAGGGCTTTCAGCCCAGATAATACATTCAGCATGGAATCCACGAGCGCAGGGTTTAGTAGCAAATCCAAGGTTTCTAAACAAGTCAAAAAGGGCATAAGCAAAGCTGGTAAGGGGATTAAGGGTACAGCCAGAAAGACAGCTAAAACCCTAGCTGCCTGGGGCAATGGCAGCAGCAGCAGCAGCACTGACTGGATGTCAGGATCCGCTGCTGCTGCGGCTGCCAGCGGCAGCAGTGCTGGTGATCTGGAGAAAGGGGTGTCTCCATTCCTCAATGCTGCCAGCAGCAGCAGCGGTGGTGCAGTGTCAACATCACCAGCAGCACCAGCAGCAGATCGTTCAGTGATCAAGCAGGGGTCGCTGCTGCAGAGGCTGCTTAGCAGCAGCAGCAGTATGGGTGGCAGCAGCAATTTCAACTGGGGTTCAGCAAGAGAGAGCAGGAATGCATTGATACCTGCTGGTACCGAACTCAGTGCGAGTATGGTCCCATTGCCGACTGCTGCTGCTGCACCTGTGGCGCCAGCCCCAACACACCCAGCAGCACCAGCAGCAGCAGCACCAGCAGCAGCAGGCCCAGCAGCAGCAGCACCAGCAGCAGCAGCACCAGCACCAGCAGCAGCAGCACCAGCAGCAGCAGCACCAGCAGCAGCAGCAGCAGCAGAACTAGAATCCACACCCAGCGGCAAGACCAACCCCTTTGACAGTGGCAGCGGCAGCGGCAGCGGCAGCGGCAGCTTGATTGATATGTCAACTGATGAAACACCTCCTGCTAGCAACATCTCCACTGCCTCCCCACCACCAACAACAGCAGCAGCAGCAGCAGCACCTGCAACCCCAGCCCCAGTCACTGCTGCTGCTGTGCTGCTGCCCAGTACCCCTGAGTCACCAGATCAACAGCAGCAGCAGCAGCAGCCGTCTGATGGTAGCATTGGATCATTTCCAGCACACCGCATTTTCCACCAGGCTGAGCTGACTGGTGTGTTGCTGCCAACAAACACTGGCAGCAGCAGCAGCAGCAGCAATGGAGGCAGTGTGGTCGTTACGAACGCTGCGAATAACACGTTTGTGCCATCTACTCCCCCAATGCCAGTCACACTGTTTCACACCCCGGCAGCAGCAGCAGCAGCAGCAGCGGAAGATCTCGACTATGGAGCTGTCAATGGTATTGGCCCACATGGTGCTGCTGCTGCTGCTGGCAGCACTGGCAGCAGCGCTACAGGTCACATCTTGAACGCTGTTAAGACCAAAATAACAGCTGCAATCAAAGCTGGTGGACCACCCAAGAGTGGGGGGTACAGTTCTTGGGATGGTGGTGCTGCTGCTGAGGCGGCAGCAGTGGCAGCAGCAGCAGCGGAGGCAGAGCGACCAGAAGTGAAGGAGCCACCAGGAGCAACAGGAGGTCAGGGGCTGCTGTAGGCAGTGTAGACTGTATATATGTAGTCCCAGCGTTGGGGCCCTACGCAAACCTTGCATAACCCGGTTAGTCTGCTATTGGATCAGAGATCCAGGCTTCAGTGGTTGGGGCCCGCTGGTATCTGTGTCTGATGTGAAGGGTACAAACATCCCATGAGCCATTCGCTGGCTAGTGCCGGGAGGGTTTTGAATCCACCGTGGACTCTGTGACAGAGTATTGGTATTTGGTATTGCTGCTGCTGAGGCTGACCTCACAGCAGCAGGAACTTTGCCGGCGTCTGTGTTGACTGTGGAACCACATACAGGATTAGGGGACTGCAAACAAACAAGTGCAGCTTAGTCCAGGTCGCATGTTGCTGCTTAGCTGCGACTGAACAGTGCAGTGGTATTGGCTTTGTTGCTGTCCATGACCAGCAAATGGTAGTTATGGAAGTTAAGGTAGTTATGGTAGTTATGCCGCTGTACCAGAGGGCCAGTATGTAGATGGTAGAAGGACAGTCAGATCATAGTCCATGTGAAGATCGTCACACAAGCTTTGTGGTGGCGACAAGCATCATAACGCTGGCTGAAAAGGATATCCTTCTGGTCCAGAGGCCTCGTTAAGGGGTTGTAGCAATGTCACATTGCCGAGCTGATTCATGCATCCGCCAGACGTCACCTGTCTGGCGGATCGTAACAGCAGCTCAATGTACTATACATTTTGCAGCACAGCAAGAGCACGTAGCCATGTGTAGCTAGTGTGTGTATGTGTTGCTGCCTGTTGTTGTTCAACAAGTTGTCCTGTGTGTGTGTTTGCATGTTGGCAACTCCCTCCCTTCATAGCAGAAGGAAGACTGCATAACCCTCCATGTTGCAGTTGAGAGTGCCAGATAGTGGTCGGTCAGTGCACCTCCCAGTGGACGGCAGATGTATGTCTGTGCATATTCAGCTACTTGTACAACAGCATACCAGTTGCATACTGTATATTGTATCAGGGCTGTGGTACACTCGTTGGAGGGTTGAATGGGACCTGCAAAGTTGTGAAGTCTTAACTCATGCAACAGGAAATGCCAAGCAAATAGCTGAATCCTGCTGTATTATACATGCAAGGGGCCGCCACCCGATATATGCTTCTGTGTGCGTGATAAGTTGGAACCTCCACGGGGTAATTGGATAAGTGCTGGAAGGGTTGCGTGTGGGTTCTCTTGGATCAGTTGCCTTTCATTTTGTGCAAGTTGGTAACAGGTTTTTGCGGTCCAGATTTTCCAGGCACGGTTCCGCCATGGCATTGGACCTCAAGCAGGAGGCTGACGGGTAAGGTGACACACCTTTCGCAGCAACTGAGTAGCAAGCTCAGTTGCAAAGAGAGGAAGCTTGGCGAAGCACGAGTTGTGAAGTTGAATACAGCATAATGTCCGGTGTCAGTTACATTGCAGTTGCTGGCCTCCAACGCTCTCCTCTGCACAGTCTGTTGTTCGCATACCAAAATAGCAGTCACAGGTACTGTTCACCCTACTGCCTGGCGCTACTACTGCTGCTCCGGCTGTGGCTGCTGCGTTCGTTCATCTCTAGCCCAAAACAATCAAACACTGCTGCCAGTTGGCCGCCCAAGCACACTCTCATGCTGCTACCAGCTCCTTTGCTTTGATCTGTTTACTGAGGTTGAACATGTGTGCCACGGCCTCCTCAGGTGTCCCCACCAGCACACCATGTCCAAGGTTGAGGATGTGGCCGCGGCCCCCTGCCTTGGTGAGCACATCACGCACTGCTGACTCAATGGCTGACTCACCACAGAACAACACTGTGGGGTCAACATTACCCTACAGCCATGAAGCAAATGATCTTCCTTAGCATGACTGTGAAAGTGACTGAGGCATGCAACAAGTCTGTGTAGGTCAGCTGGCAACGGCTGCAGTGTCATACATGGCGGTCACCAGCCACAGAGCTCTCTGTGCTGCTCATGATAACAAACTCTGACGCTGGCATCCAGACACCTGAACTGTGATGTGGCGGAATACGCGCAGATACTCGAGCATGAGAGGGATAGATGCCATGCCTGCGTCACCCAGTGATAAGAATTCAAATGCATTCGACTTGTAGCATGGCTCAGTCACTTTCATATGCAACAATGCTGGCACAGGTTCACACTTTCAGTCTAGCAAGATCACAGCAAGCAGGGCTGCGATAGGATGTGCAGGTTTGTGTGGAATGTTCAGGACAGCTGATGCAACATCATCCTGCAAATGAACCCTGTACCAGAATAACGGTTTGTGCGATGCTGCTGTCCCCCAGATGTGCCCCAACTGCATTGATGTGCTGCTGCAACTGCTGCTGCTGCTGCCACCGCTGCTATCCCCCAACGATGTTAATTTGCTACCTAGCCTCTTGCATGCATGCACACGTACTATGTATATCGTCATGTATGCTGGCTGAGTGTTGAAGAGTCTACATGGCACTACACATGTGTCCCTCCCGCACCTGTACTGATTTGCTGCCTAGTCTCTTGCGTGCATCAGCCATATCCACGGTCCAATCCAGCCCCACCACATCAGCACCTGTAGCACCCAAACGCTCTAGCAGACCACCACTGCCATTGGCATATAGCGTGAGGGGGGTGTGGGGATGTGTGGATTTGACTGACTCAATCATACGCTTGAGGTAGGGCCCTGACCACCTGTAGGGGGGCAGCAGCGGCAGCGGTGGCAGCAGCAGAAGAAGAATAGTCGTCTAGAGACCTGGCAGCACACGATCACCCTGGCAGACCACCACTGCTACCACCGAATAGAAAGATATGTGGAGTGGAATTGACTCAGTAACTGAAGGTACGGCCCTGAGCTGACCACCTTTTTATTGGCAGCGGCATCAGCAGCAGCATGAAACTGCTGCTCGACTGCTGGCCCAACATAGCCTTGCTGCAGCTCGATGCAACTTGGTAGACTCCTATGACCATTGTAGCAATGTGCCGCATCTCTTGCATCAAACATTGTTCCTCAAAAGGTGTACATGTGTACAACTCAACAAGATGCGAATCCGTGACTACTTGCCCCACTGTGAAGGAGGCAGCTGTCCTGCCCAGCTGTCAAAGCGCGCATACACCAGAGTGCATCGACCGGTCATGCTGCATATCACCAATACCACACAAACACCGACTGCTAACTGCTCAAAACGCACGCATTGCTGGATGTCAAGAAGAGCAGCAATCACATACAACACGACGTAGTAAGCCCAACTCACTTGTCCCACTGTGAGGGCGGCAGTTGTCCTCCCCAGCTGTCAAATATCTGCACGCAGTGTGCCCCGCTGTCAATCTGATATCTGATGTAATCACTCATGGCGTCTGCCAGGTGGCTCAGCAGAGCATCCAGCAGGGCGGGGTCTGAGTAGGCCATGGACTTGATGGTCTTGTACAAGCTGCTGCTGGCACCTTCGACAATGTAAGTGGCCAGGGTCCAGGGGCTGCCAACAAAACCTGCACGAATGCAACACCAGCACATGGATATGTTTAGTATCCAGCTCCAATATTCAACTTTGCAGCCTGTAGACTAAGACAACGTGTGTTCTCCAGTCTAATACTTTCAATTACAAAGCACATTTTTGTGATGAAACTGGAAGGCTAGGCAACTTCCCTTGATACGTGCATGTATTTTGCAATGTTCCTCAAGCGAGACACATAACGAAACCCGCCGCGCAGACAGACCGTTGTCACTGCAGCTGAAGTGAAGCACACCTGTTGCAAAGCAGGCACCACAGACACCCACACAACTTCGCACAGCACGCTCACATTGGCCCCAGGCAGGAGTGTTTTGCATTGACATACAGGGCTGTCTCTGCCTGCTGCTAACCAGCTGCTTGTCCCCCCCCCCCCCCCCCCCCCCCCCCCCCCCCCCCCCCCCCCCCCCCCCCCCCCCCCCTCCCCCCCCCCCCCCCCGCCCCCGCGCCCCCCCCCCCCCCCCCCCCCCCCCCCCCCCCCCCCCCCCCCCCCCCCCCCCCAC
>NSMO01000294.1:0-16330 GCA_002588565.1 Coelastrella sp. UTEX B 3026
CAGGTTGTATGTAAAGCTATCGTAATTGTCAATGACGACGACTGGTCCCTTTGCTGCTGCAGCTGCTACTCTTCTGCTGATGGCTCTGCTGCTGCAGACCGGCTGCCTTGCCAATGGCCCTGCATAGTGCAGTAGTAACTATCAATATCAAGCTATTGGAGCGTGCTGCTTGGCATCTGTAGTTAAACAGCGTGCTCCGCTGTTGCGGGATGAAGCAATTGCAAGACCTAGCCTGAGCTTGCGCAGCCCGTAGTACTTTGCTAGCTGTGGGTTAACAATGAAAAGGGCAGCCTTACTTTGACAAACACCGTGTCTCTGCAAACAGGGCTGGTGAAGAGCTGCCTGTGCTGCCATTTCGTCTAGGGCTATGTCACTGGTCTCGCGTGAATCTTGATTGATAGCCAACTAGGTTACCAGATGCATAGCACTAGCAGAGGTGCAAGGTCCCCGTAGCAGTTTCAGCAGCACGTGTTACGGACGTTCCCGCTGCCACCATGTCCTACTGTCCCATCACCTGGGCCGTGTTCACTGCAAGTCGACAGCTACCGGTCTTTAGTAGCATCTGCTGACTGTCCTGCACGTGCTGCAGTGCTGTCACCACAACTTTCGTGACTGTCTGAAGCTTCATCTGTAGTGCCTTTCACAGCCACAGCGCTCATACTTGCCACTACGTTGCACCAGTATTTGTCAATCTTAGCCAGCAAGCACGTGAAAGCTTTCTGCTGTGTCTACATGTGCCGTACGCAGCCCCATCATCACCTTATAGCAGTACAACAAGCAACAGCAAGCACGTCTGCCTTTCAACATAAGACATGGCGCCAAACCAGCAGGCAACGCCCGAGCGTAACAGTCCGAGGCATTCACAGTGCCGTCGGCCACGACGAGGTGCTTTATGTGGTGCACACACTGGACCCTTTCCCCTCAAAACTGGCCACATCACGGAGGGTTGACATCATGTTGCCCCCAAGTAAGTCTTTGGCCACACTCAGATGTCTGACGGCAAGTATGCTGCATCGATATCGCATCACTGCCTGTACTCCTGAACATTTTTGCACTCCTGGCGCACTTGATAGTTGTAATCAGTGCCCATGCATGCACAGCATGCTATGCACCGCAGTACGAACCCAACGGTCAGTCACAGACTTCAAGTTGAAAATCCCCACACGAGTTGTGTATGTGCCCACAGCTGCTAATAAGAGGAGAAGGTTACTCGTGGCCACTTTCCGCCTTCGGCAGTAGTCTCCTGACTTGACCTGGACTGAACTGCCCAACTGGCACAACACCGGGAATGCGTTTGCATCATTCCTTGAAACTGACATCAAACCTCTCTTGGGCTCTCGTGTGTAGTGCAATCGCCCTGACCCGTTTGCTGTATCCTTGCAATACAGCTTTGCCTCTGCATGTGCTGTATCTACTGCTGCTGCAAGCCAGTTCGCACTTGAAAGGTTACTACATCAGAATTGCTAATGCAGCATCTCGTCCATGCTCAGCTGCATGTATACCTGGCCTCTTACGCTCTGCCCTCTGCCCTGTAGGTTACGACTCGAAGCCTAACCAGCACTACCCCGTGTTGTACATGCATGACGGGCAAAACTGCATAGACCCTAAAAGCTCATTCCTGGGCATTGACTGGGGCCTAGATGAAGTCGCACTGGACCTGCTAGAAGCTGGAAAAATTCGGGAATTCATAGCTGTGTTGGTGTGGAACACACCACAGCGATTACAGGAGTACATGCCTGCTGAAGCATTGAGATGGCTCATGTCTCAAGAGCAGTGCTGGTATGAGAGGTAGATGCAGCTTTGCATGAATTCGTATTATTTTGCAGAATTGGTGTCTGTATCCTATAGTTTGAGGGAAAACAACAGTGCTGGTATGGAAGTGTTAGTATCACTGCTTTGGGTGTTGTTGTGTCTGCCTCTGAAATGGGGTTGGGGGCCGATGGCCATAGAGCTATGGCTGGTAAGTAGCTTTACATATAATACAGTGCTGGTATGTCAGTTTGACGTATGTTTGTTCGGTTGTGAATGCTGACTCAGCACTTTGCTTGAAAACTGATCATAGCAAGGAACGTGAAAGTGCGGGATGAAACGCTTTTGCCAATATGGGGGCATCCATCGTAGCTGTCGGAAGTGATTGCAGCAGCAGTGGCAACAGCAACAGCAGCAGCAGCAGCAACAGCAGTGGTTACTGGTGGTGGCAGTTGTTCCAGCTTTTCAGAGTCCATGGCTTGCGAGCAGTATTAATGCGAGAAGTAGATGCGCTCCTTGGGGCCAGTTATGGAAGTATGCTTATCCCAACATCGCACGCATGACGAAAGTGATGTTTTCTTGACTTTGGAGACCGGCTCCAATGAGTGCAATGAAGGTGCCACTGTTTTTGTCGTGAACCACAGAGCTGGCACTGCTTTCACGACAAACTTGACACGGCGTGTTGCTGCATCCTTGGAATTATGTGGGCTTGGACAGCTTGAAACAGCATGTAGGTTGAAACAGCATAGTCTCTGCCAGCCTGCATGGCATGCTCTGGAAAGGCTCTTCTTGTTCAAACAGCACACACACACCCCTAGCTCGATTACACCTACATGTGCCAGCCAGCCAGGCAGAGATATGCAATCATTGAGCTGTGTTTGCTGCTGTCACTGCTGCTGCTGCTGCACCAGAGTGCAGGAAAAGTACTACAACCCCACTTCCGACTCCTATCTAGCCATGCTGGTAGAAGAGCTAAAGCCCTACATGGACCAGCACTATAGAACCCTAAGTGACAGAAATAACACTGTTATAATGGGCAGCAGCATGGGAGGGCTGATATGTCTGTATGCGTTGCAGCAATACCCACAGGTCAGGGCAGGCTTGTAAAAGAGACTGTTGTATGATATGACTGAAATATGTACGATGGTTGTGTTGTGAATTAGCACACGCGCATGTTTGCCCTTGGGCTCACTTCTGTGATAACAGTCCATACCTCATCGCCAGTCTTGGTGGTTGTAAGCCTCATGCCTCAAATGTATATCAAAACTCTGTTGCGGAAGTACAAGGCGGGTATTGACGTATCATGATAATTTGTTAGAGGAGGGCTTCAGCAGAATTCTGTAGGCTGCTTATCAGCCTGGCAGTTACGGTAACTATGCAAACGCTAATTCTTAACAGGTATGACTTTGGGTGGGTGCGACTGCAGCTGCGTAAGTACGTCCCCTTGGATCGCAACTTTGTAGTATCGCCAGCATATGCAGTGCGACATGCCGGCGTGCTAGGAGCTGTGTTCTATCAAGTATGGCCCTGGTGGCTGATTGCAGGTGTTTGGAGGTGCTGCTTGTCTATCTACTCATTGGCTGCCAGGTGGCGGCCTCCCTGTAGCTTGGCTAGCAGCTGGGCACGTACAGGACCCAGCAACACACAGGTATTGCTATTCCTATTCCTGATCCTATATCTCTTCCTGTTATCTACTTTTACATCTATCCCTATTATTCATTCCTATATCATTCCTATTCCTATTCCTTATTACCTGTGGACCACACATACCAGTACCACTGTACTAGTACTCTGTGGGGTTGAAACCCTCCTGACACTAGCCAGCGAGCAAGCGAATGACTCCGAGATGTTGGTACCCTTCACATACACCCCCCTTGTTACAAGTGCTGAGTTGTTGCAGAAGGGGTGACCATACTGTCCACTGCACAAACGTACTGTTTGCCAGGGCCCTGCGTCATGGCCCTGCGCTCGGGCCCTGACTGATTGCATTGCATCAGTGATTGCATCCCATGGCAATTGTACTGCAGTGGACGGCATTGGAGGGTGTGCAGGCAACAGCTCTGCAATGCATCTATGTTTATGAGATCTGTGTTTATGATATGTTGGAGCCAGCCTCCCCCCCCCCCCCCCCCCCCCCACACGGCTGGTTCCCCGCTTCGCCACATGATCAAACACTCACCATAAGAGCCTTTTGATAACATCCAGCAGCACCACCACCACCAGGAGCAGCAGCAGCAGCAGCAGTGGCATCTTGACCCTGCAGACATGTGGATACAACAGTGAGTCAGGTGTGTCGTGAATTGGATGGAGTAATAGTTGTTACTCCGCCTGTGAAACATTGGGTGCGAGGCCGATGGCCGTAAGGCTATATGGCTGATAGGTAACAATCATCAGTGAGTCAGGTGTTCGTCTCACCATCCTGCGTAACTTTGAATCGCTATGCAGGTTATACTTTGACTATGGTACCGAAGGATTGGATGCTGAATACGCACCATACCAGAAGCAAGTGGATCAGATCTGCAAGGGGGCAGGCTATCAAGAGGTCAGTGGCTGGCTGAATATATGAATGAATGAACTCCGCATAGCGCTTTCCATAGAGCGCTAGCATAAGTCGGGGGAAGGTAATGTGTGTTGAGGCAACTCCACAATCTGTGGCTGGATGTTCTTGCTTGATAGTGGTGTTATCGAAACACCTGCCGGTGGCGGGTTATGTGTATGGGTGGGGGGGGGGGGGGGGGGGGGGCTGATTATAGACTGGACCTATTTTGGGTATGACCAGGACAGACAACGATCACAGTCCCCAACAGGGTCGTGTGTATGACCATGACAGTCGGGAGGGGGGGGGGGGGGGTTTGTCAAAAGGTGCTGCATGTGCACATGTGCACTGACGGTGTGCTGACCCTATGACATGCTGGATAGCCAACTATCAGCTTCTGCTGCTGCTGATGGTGACTAGAGAGCTAACCTTACATATATTTCAGCCCATATCCGTCCAGCTGTTAACAAAACGTTTTGCGTCCTGCATGTTTTCAAGGACAGGCTTGTTGCTGTTGCTGCTCGCAGCTGGACATATCAGATATCTATTAGCAATCCCATTGCTGATATATATAGTATACTCTCGAGCACCGCTGTTGCGCGCACACATCCATTCACCTGCGGTTGCACTTGGGCTCTTAGCTCCAAAGACATTCTCACTGACAACGGCTGTGAGCACTTCATTGCCCAGGGTGCACAGATACTAGTTACAAGGAGTATCTGTGCTGCAAGTCAAGGTGTGAAATTGACTGAGCCATGCAACAAGTCAGATGCGCTGGCAAAGGGTGCTATCATCGCGATGCGGGTTGCATGTTTGCAGGGTGACAACTTCATGAGCCTGGTGTTTCCTGGGGAGAACCATAACGAAGAAGCATGGAGAAGGAGGTTACATATTCCCTTGGAGTTTGTGTTGAAAGCAAACATGCCCTGAGGCACCACTGAAGAAGAAGAAGAAGAAGAAGAATTACCCTTTCCGGCCGCAAGGCCTTTGGGACGAACTTGGTGGCTCAGTCACACTGAAGAAGAAGAAGAAGAAGAATTACCCAGTCACACTGACACCACAATATCAGACACCACTGAGTGCACATAGTTGTCAGTAGCTCCAGCCAGTTCCTGCCTGGTACTCTTCGGTGAACCAGCATCAACAGATTTATGGAATGCCTAACGTTTCGCCTGCCTGAACGATAGAGCCGGCCCGGCCAGTGTTTGTGGCCCTTGGACGGCTTTTCAAAAGCTGTAGCACAGCAGATGTTGCAGCTCCATGTCGTGTGTTACATGTGCTGGCTGGTACCGATGAAACGCAGCGAGCGGGTAATATGTGGTCTTCGTGGTTGAATCCTGTGGTGGGACGGAGCAATACAGAACATACCTGAGTAATGTTGGCTGTCTGAAACCAACTTTGAACTGCCAGGGTGCAAGCGGCCAAACCCAGCTTACCGTAACCGGGTCGAGGAAACCCCATCAACCAACCCGTTGCAGGACACGCGAGGGAAGCGTATGACTTGGCTTAGCGCAGACGCGATAGACTCGCGTAGCATGGCATGCGTCACATGCTATAGCTACTGCAGCTGAAACACAAACTTTCTGTCAGACTGCACTTGACTCAACGGTTTGCTTGTCCGTGGACTGTTGGCGCCCGCATCGCACCTAGAAATTACTCCTCGTTGTGCATCTAAGCCATTCTAGCCGCCATGCTGGGCACACGGGTCAGTACAGCCCCTACTACCAAAGCGATGCGCTTATCGCCAACGCTCCCACCGCCTCAGGCTTCTAGGTCCTCGTTATATAATTCAACTACAGAGGAAGCGCTTACGCTTGCGAAGCACCCACGACAGACTGTTTTCGAAGCAGTCACGCCACTCAGAGGTTTCCTTCCAACAGCAGACCCCATCCATAGGCTACCCGATGGTTTGAAAGCGTATGAAGATGCCCTAGATGAGATACCCAAATTGGTGCTTGGCAGTTGAGTTATTGAGTTGTTACAGTCGCTTGTTTTCACGCGTATGGCTGTGAGTGACCACCTAATCACATGAAGATTCAGCAAGACAAGTGACGAGTGCCCCGGGGCCCAGAATGGCTGGGTTGCAGTCCTTACCTGAGGCGCCTGCAAAACAGCAGCAGCAGCAGCAGCTACATTGCTAATAATGTTGCCGTCAGCAGATGTCGGTACATCCGGAATTAGTTTGATAATCGCTTGATAATCGATTATCAGATATCTGGCCATCTATTGTTCTCTTTGATACTGGATCTGCTGCTGGCAAAGGCTCCTATCAGCACAGCTTCAGTAGCAGACCCACTACCTAACTAGCAGCGACTCAGTAACTAGCAGCGACAAGGTGGATCTCCTTTTGCTTTCATATAAACTACCCACTTGCCATAGCTCTATGGCCTTTGGCCCAGCGCCCCATTCCAGAAGCGGAAACAACACTCAAATAAGTAGTATTATCACTGCCATACATACATTGAAGACGCAAACCCCAGGCGTCCATCGAAGACTGGGTCACAAAAGCGAGCACACATCTGCTTTTGTACAATGAGTTGTGCTCGATCCAAGTCTTACAGACCAGTCCTACTTTGTGCTCTTTCTGTTGTAGGGCCTGGTCTACTACGGAAAGAGCTTCAGTCCTTACCGGCCTTCGCCATTCACGAGCTCTCTATCATGTCCCGGCTCTCTGACCAGCAACAACAGATGATGCTTGCCCAACCACCACCTGCTGGATCTTGTTACGACAGACAGCACAAAACAGCTCCCAGCAGTGACATCGCCTGTGATGCTGAGTTGTGGAGGGCATTTATGGTGCTGTCCTTCTTGAGCCATGTGAGTGTGTCAGCTTACCGTATGTACATCAGCTCCCCACCAGCCACAGCTCTATGGCCATTGGCCCCGCGCCTCATCTTAGAGGCGGGGACAACAACACCCAAAGAAGTATATCTATCACCGCCGTATGTGCATTGAAGGCAAAAACCCCACGCATGTTTCCAACGCATGCATGTAAGGTGCTGTCCTTGTTGAGCCATGTGAGTGTGTCAGCTTATTCACGAATAGCTTTTTAGTGAGAGGCTTTAAAGTGGGGTTTTGTGGCATGCAGTGAGTCTGTGCCTCAGGGTCAGTGGAACCTACTCTGTTTATGCAACAACACTCGCCACGTCTCCTGCTTGTCAGCCAACCTGTGCTGACTGCGTCTGGTCTATAGTGGTGTGTTGGCTAAAGTGCAGGGACCCTAAATTCCACCGAATGTCCAATCACACATCACAAAACCTCTGTTCCTTGGCCTTTCAGGAAGAATCAGGGTTGATTCTAGCTAAACCAAGTACTGTAGGTCCACTGTACCAGGAGTGGAAAGCGGACATGCATACACTAGGGGTAGAAACCCGGATCATCAGGCTATAAGCCCCACGCCTTACGTAAACCAACATACCAACAGTAGACAGACTATGAAAGTCCTGTCAAATGGCAAGCTCTGCTGGGCAGTATACGGTGCTGCCCAATGCCTTATGGACACACCGTTGTGTATGTGCGGTCCGAGACGCCCTGTAACTCACCTATCATCATCAGTGTATGTGTATGTGTGTTCGTGACTGATCCGCAGGCTTACATGTGGTGTGATGGCCCCAACGTCCCACAAACCCTGCCAGCGGTTTTAGCTAAACCCTGGGTTCAAGTGTCAGCGGCTATTGGCATGCCTCCTGTGCTGGTGTATGCCACATACAACCTCATGAACTGGCAGAGGCTGGATGTCAATAACCCCATAGAGCTCGGAAACATGGCTTGCTTGCATGTGAGTATGTATAGCATTTTGATGATATCATATGATCAGCAATCATTACAATCAATATATTACATGTTTATATGTGATCAATAATGTATGATAAATTTGCAGTCTCTGATATTGTAATCGTACATACACTGATCAACACACACTGTCAAAGTTGCTTCATTGAGGATTTTTTTACGGTAGGGAATGTGGAGTAGCCCCGACACACACAGTACCCTCCCTCCACTTACGCTGGCGCTCTTATGAAAGCGCTACACGGAGCTCATTCATTCATTCATTCATTCATGATGAATTTTAGTAGGCTTCTTCAAGTTTTGTTGGCATGGAGCTGGACCTGCAGCACTGCTGCAAACTTGCACCTGAGGGTTTCCGAAATTTTCATAGAGCTCGGCAACATGGCTTGCTTGCATGTGAGTATGCCTTAATGTGTATGCCTTGCTGTATTTCTTTGATGAAGTTGTTACTTTGGCGACCGGTATAGACAAAGATGCTTCGTGCCGGTTGACATTGTCATCGCATCTGTATTAGCAGCAGCAGCAGCTCTCATAACAGGGTGACCCATCACCATAGCAGCTGCTGCTGCTGCTGCTGCTGTACGACAGAATCTCCGCGGCCATTGTTGATAAGTATGCTTCGTGCCGAGTGACATTGTTTCAACTAGTAGCAGCAGCGGCAGCAGCAGCTGTCATGACATGCTGCAGGGTGACCAATTAGTATAGCACACATGACTCTGCTGCTGCTGCTGCTGCTCCTGCTGCTGCTGCTGCTGCTGCTTCGTTACCTGGCTGCAGAACTTCTTTGGTGGGATGGATGAGGAATGGTTCAGGCTGGTTCACATCGCCATTGAAGCAGCAGCAGCACCAGCCATAGCGGCACTGCAACCACTGCAGCAGGCCGCAAAACAGGTATGACGTTGCAATGGTTAACGCTCCCAAATGTTTCTGCATATCCAAACCAGCAGCAGCAGCAGCAGCAGCAGCAGCAGCAGCACCAGCCATAGCAGCACTGCAACCACTGCAGCAGGCCGCAAAACAGGTGTGACCTTAGTATACTCAGAACTTCTGAATGTTTGAGAAGATATGAAACCGCAGCAGCCACAGCAGCAGCAGCACCACCACCACCACCAGCACCAGCTGTAGCAGCATTGCAACCATTGCAGCAGGAAATTGGAGTGAACTTGGCTCTCCATATCGTCAGTAATACGTCAGGCCATTGTGCATCGACAATCCCGGTACGGCCTGAAGCCCTTGCGCAGTCTCTGGTTTTGGATTTATAGCTGGTGCCCTGCCGCTGTGTCAATCAAGCGTCAGCAAGTATACTTGATTACCTAATGCATGCCGATGAATTAAAGCGACTAGATGTATGTCTGCCTTGCAATCAGCTGTCAGAGTGAGTTGGTCGCCCTCATAGATTGCATTGTCCCTGTCTGCAGGGTGACCCTGCTGCAATGGAGCAGCACTTAGTAAGAGTGAACGAGGGCCTGCAGACAATGCAGCAGCTGCTGTCACGGATGGGTGAGAAGTGTGACCCATACATATACTATAAACGGGTCAGGGTGCCGATGTCAGGGGTAAGCTGATACTGGTTTTTGGGTTTGAGGTTGTTGGGTTTTTGGCGTGTTTGAGGTTCAATATCGCCTGCGTGCCCTGTGTTTCCACTTGTGCGTGTCTGTTGGCAGAACCAATCAATCCAAAAGGTGTATCCCTTACAGCTGTTGTTAGAAGTTTAAACGGGTCAGGGTACCATTGTGTGCGGTAAGCTGCTACTTCTCAGTGATTTCTTGCTTGAAATGGGGCCCTGTACATGCGCCAACAAACCAATTTCAGCATTGCATCTCTGGGTCTGGTGTATTGGATGCATGATAACACATCATGCCTGGGTAAACCTAGCTGCATATTTCACTCCTATACAGCATGGATAGCGACATGTCCCATGCTTGATAGAGTGAGTTTATATCCTGATGTCGCAATCGATCAATTATTCCCCACTCCCTGCATGCATATGCTATGAAGTTAGAGTAACCATGGCTAGGGGCAAGCTGCAATAACAGTCCACAGGGTTTTAGCTGTCAGTTTCGGTCCCTGAGGAACCAGCCCTCTCGACCCTTCTGGGACGTGAACGGGCGGTAGGGAATGTGGAATTGCCTCTACGTACACATCACCCTCCCTCAACTTACGCTGGCGCTCTCTTGAAAGCGCTGCGCGGAGCTCACTCATTCATTCATTCAGCTTCCTTATGTGAGTGAGCGAGCGAGCTCTGAGTAGCGCTTTCAGTTGAGCGCTAGCGTAAGTTGAGGGAGGGTAAAGTGCGTCCTGACGCGGCGCCGCATTCCCTACCGTCGCTGTGTGATGATCACATCGTTCATTCGAGTGTCAATAGCTATATAGCCCAAACACTGTATAACATTCTTGCATCTGCACCGCCGCTCGTTCCTGCAGTGGAATGAACTCCTAGCTTTGCAAATTTCTGGAGGGTCTGACCTATGTAGGCCTCTGAGGCAATCAACCGCAGCAGCTGCATCCGTTCTGGTATTTTTGCGCCAGAAGCTATTGCCGACTGGGTGCAAAGTCAACCCCAGTTAATTGCTGCAGTCAATATTCTGCTCAGCGAAGGGACAATACACCGCAGCAGTTGTGATTGTCCTTCATCAACCGCTTGCTGCATTGCAGAGACCACAGAAAGCCATCACCACTAACTTGTGCCTCTGCACCGTTGCTCATTCCTGCAGTGGAAGAACAACCCAGCTCTGCCAAATGGTCTAATCTATGAAGGCCTTTGGGACAACCAACCACAGCAGCTGTATGGGGAGACAGGAGCTCAGTCGGCTATTGTACCAGCACTGGATATCGTACTTGGCGTAAAACACAAAAAGGGATGGTGAGCTATTGCATGAAGTTAAAGATGTTTTATCGACATTAGAGGTTTTAGAGGTAAATCTGATGTTTCGCTCTTACCGCTGAGCTACGTGTCCCAGTTGAAGGGGGCACAGACCATCCAACGGCAGCCTCAACATGATTTCCTATGATGGTTGTCCCAGCGCAGGGATCACAACTTACGCTGGGCCCTGCAAACACACCCAATGCCAGCTGTCACACGCTCACGCACGCCTAGATTGCAAACCCTCAGAGAGACAAATGTTGTAACCTTGGCCCGCCTCGCCTTGCTTTTGATGAGTTACAGGGGCCGCTAGCCGAGCCCCGAAACTGCTTGGTGCTGCTCAGGATTGCCAGTCCCTGCTGCAGCTCCAAGCAGTCACTCAAAGGGGTATCAAAGCCCCAAGCCCTTATAGCTCAGTGGTAGAGCGCGTGACTTGTAATCATGAGGTCCCTGGTTCAATCCCGGGTGGGGGCATGCTGTCCATGCTTGCTTCATTGTATATAAAAGCAGGCGTGCTGCCTTGGTTTTGCTGCCCGCAACAGCTCGCCAGTGATACGCTGGCTGAGCATACCAGCTCTGGAAGGTCAGCATCTGCCGTGTCACCGCTGTAGGTGCATTGTACCTTGGCTTCAAGATGCTGCCTGTTTCAGTGGCAGCACATGCATACCTGCGCAACATCTACCGGCACATGTTGGTCCAGCAAACTTATCCACCGGCTACTGTGCTGTGGCTGCCTCGCAGGTTGCAACAGTACCTGACAGACATGCGGCAGCACATGCCACCTAGCCATAGAGCCTTCCTTGCTCAACTGGAAGCTGGCCCATCAGTACGAGACACAGTATTGCACTTAACACAGAGATGCAGCTCAGACGCAAGCCCACCTAGCAACAGCAGAGGCGAAAACGAAAGCAGTAGTAATAGGGGCAGCTTGTTGGAGGCTTACAATGCAGCTGTGAACGAGCTTGAGAAGTTCAGGGCGCAGCATCGGGCATTTGCAAACACGTATATCGCTCAGTGGTCGAAGAAGGAGGTCGGCACTGGGGGTTCGGATTTCATGCCGGCTTTAGCTGGGTATAGGGAAGCTACAGCCGCTCACAAGTTGTCAGGGGGCGCGGGAGGGTGTCCGTTGCACTGATTGGGCAGACTGCACCACTGTAATTTGCACTGCAGGGTGTTTGATGTTGCAACAGCAGTGATGTGCCGCGTGTGCAGTCAACGCGCAGCCAAAGGCTCCGAGACCCCGGGCCGAAGGAACAGGTGGCAAATGTCAGATGTTGCGCAGCTGCAATCGCAAAGCTGCTGCAAGCTGGTTATCCGCAACATTTGCAGCAGTCAACAATCGAAGCATGTGCCTCAACCCGCACAGCACGCCATGATTTTCTCGCGACACTGCTCTTCCAACGCATGTAACATGCGGCGTGATTCCTGTTCTTTGAGGGCATAGAACCCAGCTTGGAGGCTTCTCAGGGCCAGCCCCTTAGATTTGGCAGTACTCAAACTCCCTGGAGACGCCAAAACATAAACACAGCAGCAGATTGCACTGATCAATCTTGTCAAATATATCCACCCTTCAAACAGAATGCTTCACATGCTTTGACGTACACATTTCACATCGGCAGCATACAGCCATTTGCTTGGCATTCTACTAGCAAGCATTCTACTAGTAAGCAACGGTTGCATGAGCTAAACTTTACATTGGCAGTACTGTACAGACCATGCTCTTCAATCACCAACAGGCACCAGCACAGTGAAGTTTAGCTCATGCAACATAGAATATTGTCCGTATATTGGGTGGCGGCCCCTTGCATTTAGAGTACAGCAATTTGCTTGGCATTCTATGCTGCATGAGCTAAACATCACAGTGTGTTGTCCATGCACTCGGTGCAAGCAGCACCTGCACCCATGATATCTTCCAGATGCCCCATGCATTTCGTGGGAGGTCTGCACACATATGCATGGCTCCTACTTCGAAGCAGGAGGAAATCAATATATCTGCCGACATCCAGCTAGCCTAGGCTAAAAAGTCCTAGTATCACCTGACAGGAACACAACATGACTATCTATTTGTTATCCATCTTTGTGTCTACTTGTTATAACAAGTGCAAAAAGAGCAGATGTGAGGGGTGCAGACACACCCCAGCAAGCCAGCAGCCAGGCGCTGGCAACAATGCGCCTGTGCAACCAAGTCATGCAGACACCCACAGGCAGTCCAAGCCTGTGTGTAGACGTTTGAAGCTTATAACACCGGCACACGTAGTCTGATTCCAAACAGAGCCCTGCAATGACCTGCAGATGTGATGGCAGTATGCAACCGGGGGATTGTCCCAGCCATGGCCCCAGGCAAATGGGCTGCAAGCATCCTTCATGTTCGTGCTAGACACAATTGCAGCACAAGCTGCAGCACTGAAATGGCCAGTGTGTATCCCACAGACGTCAGTCAGCCTGACTCGGAGACATGCAAACATTTACAGCAGTCAGCACACTCAAGATCGGCACAAACAGTCTGCATTGTGCATGTGCCTCACACACGATGATTGTGATCCGTATGCGGATTCTGATGCAGCCTTTACTGCATGATGCATAAAACCCGTCACATGTGCTCTTGCAACATTGCTGAAAGTCCTACAGGGTTAAAAAATCCATAAACCCGCCCACAAGGGCAAGAAAGGCCTGATCAAAGACAATCTAGCAAAACATGTGAGCAGAATATGGCGCACATCAGTGCAGGCAGTATGAAGATATAGAACGCTATATCCTGACAAAAAGACTGGATACTGATCCAAGCCTGGCTTCACAAAGCACGTTTCAGAGCCACGAATAAAACTTCAGCAAACACGCATGCACACAAAGCTGTAAGCAGAATTAGTCTGTTATGACTGATTCTCATGCATCAAAGACAATCTGAAAGGTCAGATTGGGCCTAGTCGAGCACATAGCGACACGTGCCCCAGAAGCGCAAGTAGGATGTAGGCTATGTGAAGATATGCAGCCGCTGCAGACACTGTGTGAAGACAAGTCCACTGTTGTGAGTCTAGCCCCGGGTTGACTGACACTAACGCAACACTTCAGTATGCATGCATGGTCCCAACACAAACACCAGCTGCTTGACACAAGTGAAGGCTGAGGTTGACGTTTTGCGATGTTTTGCAGCAGCAAACATGCATGCATAGTCCTGAACAAAACTAGGCCCCTTGGCTGATCATCAATCAAAAACTAATCAAACAGATGTGTTGTGATGTGTGCGCACAGCAGCAGAACCCCGCCTCACACTTGGGTTGTACCCCCCCCCCCCCCCAAGCCCTGAAACACGTCACACGCTATGAAGCACAGGCACACAGAATCAAATGCTTCACACAACAAGCCTGAAACCGCCATATTGCAGCAGCAAACCTGTATGCATGCAACATCGTTAGCCAAGCTAGTTTCGATTTAACCAGACATGATCCAGATGCTAAGTAGACATGCACAGCTTCACATGTGGGCTGTACCCTTCGTAAAGCACAGGCACACACGTCCTGATCCATAAAAGCCAGCCGAACAAGCATACACGGCATTGAACGCAACCCATTGTCGAGCAAACAAGCATGCAAACAAGCAAACAAGCATGCAACCTAATATGACACATGTGTGCAGATTATTGTTGTCCCTTCAGTGATGGCAGTGAAGGGCACAGAACTCCATACAAACAGCCTTTGCTTCACACAGCAAGGGCAGACAAACATCTTAAACCTTCAGCAAAGCATGCATGCATGCACATTCCCTAAGAACGACCAGCAGCCCAGAGGCTGCGACTGAAGTACAATACCCCCACGTAGGTCCTGCAACACCGTCGGGCAAAGTCAGTAACAAGCAAACAGGTCTCCTGCATCAACAGCGAAGTCCAGCACGAGCTGTCCAATCAGAACTACGAATGATCCAAATGCATGGTAAGGACCATCAAACAACGCTAGCTGCAGACTCGCAAATAGTTGGCACACTGACTTTGTAAGTCGGTAAATAGGGTACAAGGTATGTTGCCTTCATACATGTGGCCGTCATACAACACTGGTAAATGAATCATTCAATACGTCAGTATCAACGTACAGCACATCAGCATACAGCTCAAGCTGCCTGATCAAACATAAAGAACAAGCTCCTGGCTGTGATTCTATTCCAAACCACATAAGCCAATGCATTGAAGCACATGCAGCAGGCAGAAGCCTCCATTACGCCATCAAAACACACGCTCAGCTTTAGCTGGAACTTCCAGATAATGCAAGCAAGTCATTCAAATGCAGTTAGCTTTAGCAATCATCCCAAAACGGTTCTCCGTCTTTACTCAGTTCGGCAGACAGGATACCGCACACACTGCCCAAACAAAGCCCTAGCTGCACATGAAAGCAGCTCCAACGACAAAACTAAGAAAGACAAAGATCGGTTGGACACTATCAGAACAGCAGATACAGCACGAGCTGGAAAGGAGCCAATCACCTATCAAGGCAGCATGGCAGAGCAGGAGCTGCCAGTTGTCAATAACTATATGGACACAACCCTGAGAAAAATAACATGAATGCATCTAGCACACTGTAAGACACTTTCTGGGCATCCTGTATCTCTCCTACTGCAAGTGCGAACTACACAGAAGCAAAACATCTAATGATTCAGTCTACTAATGCACATGAAACATTCCCAGGCACCCACTTAATTGACAGAGCACATGTTGGAAGCACAGTCAGGCGACACCAACCTTTTCTCAAGATAAATGCTGACACCATGGGATAAGTAGGGTACCAACATTACCAAATCGCAAGGCTTCTGAATTCAGAGTAGCAATAATGTAATCATCATAGGATTATGTAGGTATGGTACCGGCGATTAGCACCTCACCAGGCTCCTAGATTCAGATTAGCAATAAGACCGGGTGCACCCCCTCCCCCCCTGCCGCGCCGACCCACCATGTATACAAGCACCACGCCCCTCTACAAGCAACAGATCCTCTTGTAATCAAAACCCTAAAGACCGTTTGCATGAGAAGCTATCATGACCACTAGAGATGCTTCATGCGGAAAACGAATCCAAACTTCATTGATTCATCACATCAGCAAACCCCACCGACATACAGTGCAAACATCCCATATTTTATCAATGCCCCCCCATTGACATAACGAGCTACCTACTAATGGAAATATACGGGTAAGGTTACTATGTTAATATACTTGTATTAAAACACGGTAAGTGCCTACACACCACCTCGGGTAGTGACTGTCCTACAATATATGCTACATGAGGTTTGCCACAGGTGCTGTAAAACGGGCAAAGCTGCTGTAACAAAAAAAAACACAACCCCCAATGTGGCACACTGCAGAGACAGGTACAGGTACAGGTACAGGCATGCCGCATCTTCTCCTCATACG
>NSMO01000295.1:0-16714 GCA_002588565.1 Coelastrella sp. UTEX B 3026
CAGAGAGCTCTTTGGGTGGCGACCCCCATGCATGATAGGACAGCTATTGCCAGCGCATCTGACTTGTTGCATGGCTCCGAGGTGACGGTCACTGTTACAAGGTGGTGTCCCCTGAACGAAAGGAGAACAGATGGTGATGCTTCCAAACCTGTTACGGCTGCTTTCAGAATTTGCCTGTGAAACACCCAGCGCAGGCCTATGGCTGTATGGCTATGGCTGACTGGCCATGGTAGCATTAGGTACATTGCACACAATACGTGTAGTGCAGTTCTGCCCAGTATAAGAGGAACCAGCAGTGGTGACACCAAACTGCTGCCACCGCCAACGCTGCTGCTGCTGCTGCTGCTGCCAACACGTCTGCTGGTGCAGCATCGTACGAAACAGCAGCTGGAAACCCGCTGTTCTGTTGTAACAAATCAACACTGCAGACATACAGACACATGACGGCAATGCTTCTGTACTTCAGCATCACACTACAGCTGCTGCTGCTGCTGCTGCTGCTGCTGGTTCAAACATCATAATGTACCTCCTCCCAGGGCCTGTTGCATACTAACAGCGCTGCCTCTGCTTTATCTCTGTGCCCGCTGCACATCAACACCTGCTGCTGCACACTACTACTGCTGCTGCGATTGCTGCTGCTGCTGCCATCGGAGCAGCTGCAAACACCACAGGTCACAGCAGCATGGCCCCGCCAGTGCAGAGGCCCATGGCAAGAGCTGCCTCTTCTTCGGCTCTGTGCTCGCTGCACATTGACACCTGCTGCACCTGCTGCTGCTGCTGCCACTGATGCTGCTGCTGCTGCTGCTGTTTCAAACACCATACATCACGGCAGCATTGCCCCGCCAGTGCAGAGGCCCATGGCAAGTGCCGCCTCTTCTTCGGCTCTGTGCTTGCTGCACCTGCTGCTGCTGCCATTGCTGCTGCCGCCGTCGCCGCTGCTGCTGCTTCCAACACAGTAGATCACGGCAGCATTGCCCCGCCAGTGCATAGCCCCATGGCAAGTGCCGCCTCTTCTTCGGCTCTGTGCTCGCTGCACAACACCACCTGCTGCTGCACACTATTACTGCTGATGATGCTGC
This sequence comes from Coelastrella sp. UTEX B 3026, assembly GCA_002588565.1. Classification (NCBI taxonomy): domain Eukaryota; kingdom Viridiplantae; phylum Chlorophyta; class Chlorophyceae; order Sphaeropleales; family Scenedesmaceae; genus Coelastrella; species Coelastrella sp. UTEX B 3026. Next base: position 1,080 of record NSMO01000295.1, read on the forward strand.
TGCCATTGCTGCTGCTGCAAACACCACAGGTCATGGCAGCATTGCCCCGCCAGTGCAGAGGCCTACGGCAAGAGCTGCCTCTTCTTCGGCTCTGTGCTTGCTGCACCTGCTGCTGCTGCTGCCATTGCTGCTGCTACCATTGCTGCTGCTGCTGCCATTGCTGCTGTTTCAAACACCATACATCACGGCAGCATTGCCCCGCCAGTGCATAGCCCCATGGCAAGTGCCGCCTCTTCTTCGGCTCTTTCCTTTTCCTTCGTTAACAAGGCACGCAACTTCCGCTCCAATTCCAACTGCAAACATCAAACACATATGTTCGTTGTGAAGTTGATGATTTTGAAGTGTCAGCGTCGGAGCTTGTCACAGCTTTGTCCGACACACGACACATGACGCGCAGCCCAAGACTTTCTCGGGTGGCATACCCCATGCATGGCACGACAGCTCTTGCCAGCGCATCTGACCTGTTGCATTGGCTCAATCGACCTTTGAAAACACTTCACAAAATGCGCTTGAAGCTTGTACAAAGCTGGTCTAGCAAAGTTTGGCTATGCCATCAATGGCTGCATCTGGGACCATGGTCCATATAACAGTGTTAGTATCACTGTTAACTTGTTGATAACAAGATGCAGCAGACGATCCTGCACGTTGCTAACAAGTTAACAGTGATACTAACATCGTATGGCCAACAGCCTACTCTGCTGATATGTAACACATTGATATATAAAACATTGATATATAAAGCATTGATTGTATTGTGGGAGGTTGATTGTACTGTAGGAGACAGCCTCTCAGAGGGTGCTGTGGCTGCCGGAGCACATGCAAAGCTACCCACACAAGCCAATCCAAACCATCATGGCTGCTGTTGGCAAATGTGGTAAAGCGCTATATACAGATGAGCACTCACTTATTTATTAGGCACCAGAATTGCATACTGTTATGTTATACTATGTTATACTTTGTTATGTTACATTGTATTATGTTATATTATGTTAGCAAGACACGCTGTTGATATTTTGCATTGAGGGAACCACAAGGAAAAGGGGTCTAATGCTGTGGCTGGCCCCCGACACGCAAATCCACCCACACAAAACCCCCATGGCTGCTGTTGGATGTCGTGGTAAAGCGCTATTCAGACCTGAGTCAAAGCTTCAGAAGGAACAAGAACTGCTAGAAAGGTGCAAGCGCTGCTGGGTTTTATAACAATGGTGCTAAAATAAACAGTGACTTACCAGTAGCGCTCGTACCTTTCGAGCAGTTATTGTTCCTTCTGAAACAGCAATGAGGCATGGTGCGTCATTGCTGCTTTGGAAGGAACAAGAACTGCTGTGACACTCTGCTGCTGCTGCTGCTAGCTGTTACCAAACGTGAGGACAGATCCATCTACCCGTTCTAGCTGCTGTTGAAAGTTGTATATGGCGCAGATAATATATAAAGACAATTATGCACAGGACAAAAGACAGAGACAAGACACTCACTTCTTCTTTCAGCACTAGCAGTGTTTGTTCTTTCTCTAGCAGTTCTTGTTCCTTTTGAAGCAGAGTCAACTCCTTTTCGGCCAGCTCAGCACGAATCTGCACCAGCAGCAGCACCAGCAGCAGCAGGAGCAAGCATCAATGACATGTTTGCAGACAGGAAAGCAGCATATTGCAAATTGAATGTATGTTGCATGTCCACTGAGAGAATGAAGTACACTTCGCCAGGACGTCTCCAGCAAGCAAGTTGGCATATTGGCAGATTGGCATATGTGGCAGCAGTTGCTGATTCCGCAAGCGGCTAGGGCAACCGCTGATGGCATCAACACAACATCTGAAGAATATATCTGAAGAATACGTGTCGGTGTCATACAGCCCTACAAGTGTGAGTAGGGTGGCATGTTGCTCCTGTCTAATCACTTGCTGGTCAGTGTGAGCATGTGGGTGCAACTTTTTCATTATTGTAAAGTGTCAATCTATGATAATTGAGATGTGTCTATTAAGCATGGACGTCAAATATTATAACAGGATATAACTAAACATGCTTACTTCCTCGAGCTCCCTCAGGCGGCCCTTCCTGAGTCTGCGTCTCATTCGTTGTTTATCTTCCTCATCTTTGAGATACTTTTTTGCCGCTTCGTCAGTTAGCTGAACACTCTCGGGAGTGATTCTTTCTGGCCCCGGGGGACCCTGCTGCTGCTGCTGCTGGCTGCCATTGATAGGTGCAGCCTGCTGACCACTTTGTGGGGGTTGCGGCTGCTGCAGACCCTGCTGCTGTTGCTGCTGCTGCTGTTGCGGAACAGCTGCCGGCTGCTGCTGCTGATCTGGCTGCTGCTGCTGCAAGGCAGGAGTCAAATCCTGCTGCTGCAGCTGTGGGCTATACTGCTGTGGTTGCGGCTGGTCAGGACCGAGTGGCGCTGCTTGTGTACTGACAAATGGCTGCTGCTGACCATCTGACGTGGCAGCTTGGGATGCTGACGTGGCGCTCTGGTCCTGCTGCTGTTGTTGTTGTTGCTGTATGGAATCCTGGATTTTCTGTATGATGCTGCTTGCTGGCGATACTGCTGACTGGGCTGATTGTGCGGCTTCTTGCTCGGCGCAAGCCGCAAAAGGAGCACTTAGTACACCTGTAAGGCGCATGTACACGCCCGCGGTTGAGCGAGGGCAAACGCCAAAATCTGCCTGTTCACAGTACAGATGCTAGACCGTCACCTGCCACGGTTCCCAGTATCAAGTCTCGTCTGAGCACGGAGCCACAGCGTTCATTGTACGCCTTACAAACAACTGTCTGCGTTTGTTTGTTTGCCCGACTAGCGGCTGCGGTGTGCGAAGTGCCTCGTAACAATTGCATCTCAGATACGCTATTGATCACGCTGAGACACTCATAAATAGACTTTAAATGGTGTCACGGATGCGTTTTGCGGGTACACGTTGCGATATGTGTGCTACAGTGCAAGTGACGGCAATAATGCAGTGCAGTCAGGATCTTCCCTAAGATGCTACAGTGACTATCTAGACCAGAATCTATTCTTATGTTAAGATGTATATCTGCATGTATGGCAGCTCTTGAGCCACATGCAGTGCCGCACGTGATACCAACCAGGCCATGTCAATGCCCTATTGCCCGCCTTGTCGCTCAGGCTGCCGGCAAGCCTCAGACAGTACAGCAACCAACGCAGTACCTTATATCGCTTAATTTGAAGCGCCGCCAACAGACTACTGATTGGTCAGTCATGTCTCTGCGCCAGATGGCTGAGGCAGTACACGCGTCAGACTGTTGGCGCTCTGCCAGCGCACAGTTGCAGACGCTCTCAAACTACAGAAATATCTAGGGAATGCAGCCCTCAAGTACTAGTTGTCAGGGTTTGGTCCCAACAGCTGCTCTATAGTCTTGCCCTCTCCCTCCATCTTTGGAATCTTTCCTTCAACGCCGAGCACCTTCTGCAGCCACTCGGGCGTCTTCTGCTTCCCGCTCTTTGTCATCCCCGGAATATATCGAAGGCCACCGCAGTCCCCGATGCCCAGCTCTGCTTGACGGTAGCAGTACCTGCGCCACAGCAGCAAATACAGAATCACAACAGCTCTGCTTACACCACATGCAATGACTGTGGTTGCGACAAAAAGCACCAATCCCGACAAACCTACGAGCAGGCACTGCAGTTATCGAATAAGTTCGGCTTGTCGCTGACGCCCAGAGGGAATGCTCGAGTGTGCTGCAGGACACACGTGAAAGCTCTGCCAACTGTGGGCAATTAAATTGCCATCGTGGCGCAGCTATATTCCTAACACAGCAGTCAAGCAGTGTGCTGCAACAGTAACAAATCCCATGGTTCAACATCACAACATAAGCAAAGTATTCCAAAGTTTTTACTTCTGTTATAAGCAGACTCAGCACATTCAAAGCACCACACAAAGATGCATGGAGCTCCCTCCTAACAGAAGTAAAACTTCATAATAATGTGTGAACATTGAGAACAAGCATGGATCAAAGGCCGTAGTATGCATGCTGGTGCTCCTAGCAGCCGAGTTGCAGGAACAGCAGGCCTTATCAGGCTCCACCCACAGCATAGGGCTACTGAATTTTGATGTTGCTATGTTCCGCCTGTATGCCAACACACTGTGCGGCACATTATGTGCAGGCCCAGAAACGATGGCAACTGGCACACCACCAAACATTATTCACGGGGCCACGGTGCCACGAGCTTGTCTATTCCATGCCTAATTGCCAAGCAAAAAAGTCCGCAGCCACGCGACCACTTTGGGTAGTCAACATACAACATTACCTCTACCAGAGAATCGTACCAACGCATTCAATTTGCATCTACTGGTGGCACTGTATGGCATTATCTCAAATTGACTACTGGTGGCATGATGTTCATATGACTCTGATGGTGCACCGAAACACACCTGTGCAACACACCAGCATCCAAATGCAGGACATAGAATCTGTCTTATGCACAATGCAAACGAGCATGAAACTCACTTGTTCTGGATTTCCCGCTTGTTCTTTGCTTTGTTAGCTTCGGACTTCTCCAACAAGGCCTTCAAGGTTGGGCTGTTTTGAAAAGCCTCATCAACTGCACTCAACTTAGACTTTTGGGGAGCTGCAACAACAAAAGGAAGCACACCAAGCAATTGCCGTGGCCGTCAGTGTTTGATTATCCTTGTGCTGGTGCATTGCTTAGTGATGGAGCTGCAACTGCCACCTAGCTATGTGGGTGGTTCAATCAGCAGTCTTCTGGGATCTGCGCTTGCCGCCGGGGCCCCGCATGCAGCATGGCTTACTTTACACAGCTGCATGACGCTGCAGCTCTTGCAAGCGCTTCTATGACTTGTTGCATGGCTCAGTCACTGGAGATAGCTGTAGGGGATGGGTGTTCGCTACAAAACTTGCTGCGAGTGCTGCATACTGTGCATGACTAGCTTTGCAATCTGCAGCAAGTTCTCACTGCCTCACTGAAGGCATAAACTGCACTGAACGTAACACTTTCAAGCAGCTGCAGAAACAAACAGCAACAAGCAGTAACAAGCAGGACAGCCGGATTGCTAACTGTGTGTTGCAGGAACTGCTGGAACACTGCACTGCAGGAATAAACAGCAACAAGCAGTAACAAGCGGGACAGCGATTTTTGTGGACTGTGAGTTGCAGGAAATGCTTGTAACACTGCAGGATCAGCACACAGGTTTGACCGCCAGCAGAACAAGTCCCTTCGATGGAGTCTGCTGCCGCAACCTTTTTGGGCAGCTGCAGGAACAAGGGAAGGATCGGAAACGCAAACGCGATCGCTGCAGACTCGTTGCTGCGCATTAGATACAAGCACTGCCAAGGCCGACCAGACATGCTTGCCATTGCATGGAAGGCCTGCAGGACAGGTCGAATTCGATCTTGAAGTTTTTTCGGGATCCGGAGCTGCACAACAGCTCAGTGTACACAACCTGCAGTTAGCTGCTTGTCACTGAACAAAGCTTGGCTGCTGCAGCAGCAACCCGTGCAAGTGACACGAGCGATTTGCAGCGTGCAATATAGCCACGGATGCAGCGTGCAGTATAGCACAGACATATGCTGGTAAGCACTGATGCAAGGCCTGCTGGGCTGGGACAGTACAGTTGGTTGGCCTGGTAGTATAGACGCTCGCAAGCTACGCCAGCCGTCGATGCTCCCATGGAAGAGCTCACCGCCCCTAGGGGTTACACTAGATGGAAATCCACCTAAAGCCCAGCGCAGTACTGGCATAGCAACGGCCTCACTTTTGAATGACTCTGCTGCTTCTGCGACCTGGGTTGCCAGCCGGGATTCCTCCGCCTCAGCAAACGCTACGGGGCTGAACACTGTGCTAGCAATAACCACTGCCGACAGAGCTGCTGCAAATCTGCTTCCTTGCTCGCTGCTGCGGTCAGCATGCGTTGTAGTTACTGGTGATCGCTTCACTGCAGCGCAGCTACACTGCATGCGACGTCTGCTGCCTGCATGGGTCTGCCTGAAGCCCGTAGAGCCATGGTTTACTGCGTATAGCTGCATGAGTCGTCTGTTTGAAGGAAGAAAACTATCAATGGATTCCGCAGACTGCTACAACAAGGTGCCGCCTCCAATATCGGTATGGCTGTACAACATCAAAACCTGTGGGCCAGAATACGTTCTGCGTGCTCTAACAAACGTTGGTAAGCGCGCGGTGACTGGTCCGTTACTTATCACGTGGGAGTGAGATCACACGTAGGACAGCTGGCAGCAAGTCTGGTCCAGGGTCAGCGTTGCTCTGTGCACACTGCTCCGCCATCTAGGTGGCAACTCTCTGCTATCGCAGCACAGCAACGCGAGTCTGCGGAGCGCTCCCCTGCTGAGGTAGCTCGAACCAATGTTTGCCAGTAGTAATGAGGTAATGGCACTTGACAACACCACACCAAGTTACGCCATTGGCCAATCAACATTCCTGAACTATTGATATCACATAGTAATATTCAACAGGCCGTAGGGCTGTAGCGTAACCATTCACAAACTTGCAAGCAGCCGCATGCTCATGTAGATACCTTTGATCCGACCTTGGCTCAGACCAAACAAGACCAAAAAATGCCCCAGATAACAGAAGTAAAAACTTCATAGTACTTTGTGAACATTGAAAAGCAAGCAAGAAGCAACGGCACTACTATTCATGCTGGTGAACAAAGCTGGCTTGCCTGTATGCAGAGTCCCCGCACTGTCTGATTTCACGGCCCCAGATTCAGTTGTCCCCTGCAAATTGCATTCCTGGCTTCGGAAGCCTCCGAGACAATGCAAACATTGTTGCATTGGCTCCGTTACTTTTGCAAACAAACGCCTGATCTAACTCACAATCTCATATCCTTCGAAAACCAAGTAAAAGCACTCTGCACAATCTACTCCTGCCAAACGCCTGCAAGCTGTGCACTGCTCCAAACACACTTCCCTGCCCTTGCAATGAATGAATGAATGAGCTCGCATAGCGCTTTCAAGAGAGTCCTAGCGTAAGTTGAGGGAGGGTGATGTGTGTGTCGGGTCGACTCCGCACTCCCTACCATTGCCATTGCAGATACTCTCCAAATTGAGAGCAGCTCATTGCTTCCTGCCACTCAACCCCTGTCTGCTAATGCTGCACAAATGGCATTATAACCACTCTCTCAGTCCCAACGGCTTCATTGATCCAGCAGCAACAGCAGCAGCAGCAGCAGCACTACTTGCTCCACTCCATGCATCCCCAGCCAGCTGTTCTGCTGCTGCTTGCTGTGCTGCTGCCATAAGCCTTAATCGCTGCTGCTGCTGTTGCTGCTGCTGGTGGTGCCACACGTGGAGGCCAGATTGCCTGATCTGAACAGCGCAATGATTGCTACTGCTCCTTTCCCTGCTGCAGGATTCGCAACGCCAACAATATATGATACAAACAGGAAGCCTGATGAATTCACTCATCCAGCAGCAGCAGCAGCAGCAGTGCTGCTGTCCTCTGCACAATCTGCACAATCTGCTCCAGCTGGTTGCCTCACAGTCTGCTTGCCTTGCTGCTGCAGTTCCAGTCAAAGCGAAAAAACCTTGCATGTCAGATTGTTCCGCTGGTGCTGATCTGGTGTTCCTGCACTGAAATGGGTCTGGCACTTGGTTATGCCACATACTGCATCTGGCACCTCCCCTCGCTACACTTTCGGGCCCCCAATCCGTGTTCAATCCGTGTTTCTTGACCTATCGATGGACTAACCATTCTTCACTGGCTCAGCAGCAGCAGCAGCAGCATTGCTGCTGCTGCTCCTTTCCTCTCGCCATTCCTCTCCAGCTGGTTGCCTTGTTGCTGCTTGTCTTGCTGCTGCCAATAACGACCTCGCTCGCTGCTGCTACTACTGCAGGATTATTCCATCAGGATGCTGCTGCTGCTGCTGCTGTCACTGCTCCAGAAAGCTAAGACACATACTGGTAGCCCAATCTCTTCACTGGCGCAGCAGCAGCAGCAGCAGCAGCACTGCCACTCTCCTCCCACTCCTCTCCTGCCGGCTGCCTTGCTGCTGCCTGCCGTGCTCCGCTGCTGCTTCTTCAAGATTGCTCCATGTTACGTCACCAGAATGCTGCTGCTGGTGTCACTGCTGCTGCTGTCACTGCTGCTGGTGTCACTGCGGCTGGTGTCACTGCGGCTGGTGTCACTGCTGCTGGTGTCACTGCTGCTGGTGTCACTGCGGCTGGTGTCACTGCGGCTGGTGTCACTGCGGCTGGTGTCACTGCGGCTGGTGTCACTGCGGCTGGTGTCACTGCTGCTGGTGTCACTGCGGCTGGTGTCACTGCGGCTGGTGTCACTGCGGCTGGTGTCACTGCGGCTGGTGTCACTGGAGTCCAGAAACCTAAGACACATACTGGTAGCCCAATCTCTTCACTGGCGCAGCAGCAGCAGCAGTAGCAGCAGCAGCACTGCCACTCTCCTCCCAATCCTCTCCTGCCGGCTGTCTTGCTGCTGCCTGCCTTGCTGCTGCCAATGACGCTTTGATCGCTTCTGCTGCTTCAGCCGAGGTAGCTACCCCTGGCACTGCTGCTGCTGCCACAGCATTGCGTGCTGCTGCCACAGCATGTTGTGCATCTCGTCTGGCTGTTGATGCTGTGCGTGGTGCCGGTGTGGAGGTGCTGCTGCTGCTGTCATCTGACTCAGCCAGCAGTTGCTCCTGCCATTCATCGTCGCCATCAGCTGCATGAAAAACAAATGGCAAACGATAGCAGCAAATAGCAGATAGCTACATAGTTGCACGATGATGGGTTACAGCTGCACTGTTGCTGTTTGCATACTCACAACCTGCAAACAGCAGAAAAGTGAAGACTCCAGGAGCAACAAGCCAATGCAGCAGCAGCAACCGGCCGATGGATTCATCACTGGCTGCTGCTCCTGTTGTCTGACTCAGCTAGCAGTTGCTCCTGCCATTCATCATCACCATCAGCTGCAAGACAACAAATAAATCACAGCAGATGGCAAATAGATTGTTAGTTGCTTGGTGATGGGTTACAGCTGCACCTGCCGTCCTTCAAAACAGCTTAGAATCAACTTCAAAATTCAACACGCAAATAGGAGGCAATAGAAGGATCCAGCAGTAGTTGGCCGCTGCATTCATTTACTGGTTGTAGATGCTGTCATCTGACTCAGCCAGCAGTTCCTCCTGCCATTCATCATCACCATCAGCTGCATGACAATCAAATCACAGCAATGGCAAACTGAAGTTGCTCAGTGATGGGATAAACCAGCACTGTTGTTGTTACTACTGGCTGCAGATAAGCTGCACAACAGACAGCCCACAAACAGCAGACAATTGAAAACTCCAGCAAGAATCAAATTCAACACTACACTATATAGAAAAGCCTTTGATCTATATTCATTGACTTGGCCTCACCTGCTAGACCAGTCACTCTCGCATCATGCATCAACTCACTCTCAGCCTCTGTCTCTCCAGACTCCGTCTTTACACGCTGCTGCTGCTGCTGCTGCCAACACCCTCGCACATCCACACAAGCAAGCAAGCGCCTCACGGATATTCACCAACACACTGTCAAATACAAAAGCCTTTCGTTACTGATCTCGGCCTCACCTGGTAAACCAGTCACTCCTGCATCATGCATCAGCTCACTCTCAGCCTCCGTCTCTCCAGACTCCCTGTTCACGCACTGCTGCTGCTGCTGCTGCTGCTGCTGCTGCCAGCAAACTCGCACATAAAAAAGAGCACCATACAGATAATCATTTTATCTGATACTACACTAGATAGGTGTATAAATCATTAATGTGAGCCTCACCTGATAAACCAGACACTCCTGCATCATGCATCAACTCACTCTCGGCCTCTGTCTGTCCAGACTCCCTCTTTTCACGCCGCCGCTGCTGCTGCTGCTGCTGCTGCTGCCACCAAACACACCCAGACAAACATGCACCTTACAGGTGCTGATCAATACACTGTCAAATAAAAAGCCTTTGTTAGTGATGTGAGCCTCACCTGATAGACCAGTCACTCCTGCATCATGCATCAACACACTCTCAGCCTCCGTCTCCCAGATTCCCTCTTTCACGCCACCGCTGCTGGTGCTGCTGCTGCTGCCAACAAACTCGCACATCAGGCGAACAAGCACCTTAACAAATAAAATCATGATAGTCAACAGTCCACTAGATAAAAAAAGCCTTCGTTACTGACCTCAGCCCTACCTGATAGACCAGTCACTCCTGCGTCATGCATCAACTCACTCTCAGCCTCCGTCTGTCCAGAATCCCTCTTTTCACGCCGCCGCTGCTGCTGCTGCCAACAAACTCGCACACCAAAACAAGCAAACACCTTACAGAATATTATTATATCTGATACTACACTAAACAGGTAGTACATTTTTGGATCAATGTGAGCCTCACCTGATAGACCAGTCACTCCTGCAGCATGCATCAGTTCACTCTCAGCCTCTGTCTGTCCAGACTCCCTGTTTTCACGCCCTCTTTTCACGCCACCACTGCTGCTGCTGCCAACAAACTCGCACATCCAGGCGAACAAGCACCTTACAAATATATCATCATATTCAACACTACACTAGATACAAAAGCCTTTGATTTGTATTCATTGACTTGGCCTCACCTGATAGACCAGTCACTCCTGCATCATGCATCAGTTCACTCTCAGCCTCTGTCCCTCCGGATTCCCTGTTCACGCGCTGCTGCTGCTGCTGCTGCTGCTGCTGGGGGTCACTGCCACTCCCTACCATCTTAGCAATTGCTGACACAGCTCCACTTCCACTGCTGCTGCCACTATCCTGCCGCTGCTGCTGCTGCTGCTTGCGAACTTTGCTCAAGATCAAGTAGTGGCTACCCTCCGGTTGGTACTCAGTGCTGTTTGCACTGAATGCAGCACTGCTGCTGTTTGTGTCGATCTCAGACGGCTCTGCTGCTGCTGCTGATGCAGCAGAGAATGCACTGGACTTCCCTGTCACTACTGACCGCTGCTGCTGCTGCTGCTGCTGCTGCTGCTGCTGCTGGCCAAGGGGGGCTGGCATGTTTTGTCCTATTGTGGCTGGTTTCATGTCCAGTTGGTCGCCGGCTGCGACTGCATAGTTTTCAGTTGTGTATGGTGCAGCTGGGGCAATGTCTTGGTTGGAGCCCTACAGCAGCAGCAGCAGTAGAGGTCATTACTGTGCTGTTTAGGTAACGTTGCATACCCAACAGGCAGCAGCAGCAGCAGGGGTCATTGATGTGATACTTGGATATGATCGCATACACCTCGGCCAGGTGTGTTGCTGTTTGTGGGACAATGCCGTGATTGGACCCCTGACACAGCAGCAGCAGCAGTAGCAGCAGTGCCAGCGCCATATTGATTCAGCTGACAATGTCATGTTTGCATACTAGCAGCTGGTTTCATGTTCAATGGGTGGCAGCTGCAACTGCATAGGTCTCATTTGTGTATGGTGCAGCTGGGGCAATGTCTTGGTTCGAGCCCTGAAACAACAACAGCAGCAGCAGTGGCAGAAGTCAATGATATGATATCCAAGTAGAGTTGCATACCCCTCAGTCAGGTTTGGTGCTGCTTCTGAGGCAACAGGCCTGCTTGTTTTTCCCATGCCCAGCACTCCTGTAGCATGCCCTAGGAAGCTGTCATCATGGGGCAACTTCCTAGAGCCAACATGCCCACATCTTGACTGCCATTGTTCGTGCTACATTCCAAAAACCCCCTCCCCAACATGCTTGCATTAACCCATTCAAATCCTGTAGCCGCCTGTGGCTCAACACAGAGGCATACGATACGCCCAACAAAGCCATGACACTGTGTGATACCTGTTGTTTCATGGCCAGCACTCCTGTAGCATGACCCAGGAAGCTGTCATCATGGGGCAACTTCCTAGAGCCAACATGCCCAGTCTTCTCCACCGCCGGGCCAGTGCTAGAATCTGACGACTCTCTTCCTGAGTTACCGGAGGTACCCCGTTCAAATCCTGCGTTCGCCATTTTTGCATCACTAGTAGAATCTGCTTTGTAATATTGTCGATCATACTCCTCATATGCCTTAGACTTAGCTGGCTTGGCATATGCAGGCGGCTCACTATCCCCATCTCTTAACTGTTCATCCTGTGGTCCTGCTGCTGCTGCTGCTGGATCAGTCTTAGCATCTCTTGCCACTGCTGCAATGTTGCTGCCAAAGCTGTACAGCCCGTATGCTGCTAGCAGCAACGCGGCAGCAGTGCTGCCGCTGCCGAGGGCTAAGCCACTGCTGCCGAGCAGCAGCAGTAGGACGGTTGGGATGCTCGGGCGCATCGATGCTGCAATGTGATCTAGAAGTCCTGCACAGTTCAGCAACGCACAACAGCCACATCAGAACAGTTGCACAAACAATAGGGCTTACAGCGCAAAACACTAGCAGCAGCAGCAGCAGCAGCAGCAGCAGCAGCAGAAAAGCCACCAGGAAGCGCTAGGATTGAAGTTGAGAAGCTTTATGGTAGCAACTACTCAATGCAGTGCATGTGCAGCAGCAAATGCATAGTATGAAACACCAAGGAACCCGTGCAGACATGTTCTGCCTTATCTTGCAGATTTATACCTCCGGTCCTGCCACTGCTCTGTACACCCTCGGAGGCCCTCGCCCCTCTGATCGCCCAATCACCGTACCCCACAACCGCATCACTACTAGCACAACAACACTACTGCCATAACACAGTACTAGCCTGCAGAAAGTAGTAAAGAAAAGCAACCTTTGCACAACATTCACTAGATTGGAAACGATGCATCTCGCAAGAACACCAACTGGTAGATATGTGACAGTGTACATACTGTGCCATGTCTTACCAAGTTTCATGTCCAGCACTGCCGCAGCCCGGTACACCCTCGGGGGCCCTCGCTCCGCTGATCGCCCAATCATCGTCACACGCAACCACATCGCTCTCGGCCCCACAACCTTATCACTGCTGCCAGCAGCAGCAGCAGCAGCGCCCTCTGCTCCCTCCTTCAACCCTGATCTGTTACTGTTTGGTTGTAACAAGTGTTGCACTGAACCCCAACCGCCCGGTGGAGCCGCTGGGTTTTGGAACGAGTCAAACATCGGAAGTTTGACCCTAACTGTGTCATCCACAAGTCCCAGGGCCCTCCAGGGTCCAAAAATAACAAATGACATCAGGCGGAATAACAAGGGTTTGGGTTTAGGGACCCAGGTGCGGGTTGAGCGGCCAAGGACGATGCCTTGCTGAGAAACAATCTCACCGGTGACCTGAGTGCAGTAGAACAGCAGCACAACATACATGTTATAGAGCTTAAAATTGAGTTGGCTAACAGGCTACAAGGACAACCAGCTGTTCTAGGAATGCCTGTGCCCAGGCACAGGCTCTGTATGGTGCCAGCAGCTCAGCAGAGGGGTCAGGGCTTGTAAAGATCACGACATGTGAACAACTCCAAGCTTATCTCGGCAGATGGACTGGTGTTGAAGCACAAGCCCCTGCTGCCACTGTGCCAGCAGCTCGGCAGCCAGGCTTGTAGTAATCACAACATGTAGATTGCAACTCCAAGTATCTATGAACCACTGGTTCTCGGTTGGCGATTGGTTTCTATGCAGCATCTTCTGTTTTGCAGCTTGCAACATGGTTACGCATAACATATGCAGCAGATGCCAACAATTCGCATAACATATGCAGCAGATGCCAATAATTCAGCAAATGCGAGGTTTACCTCACCGCTTTGGTCACCTATGCAAGCTGGCGAGCCAGGCAAGCCTCCTGAGTGGAGCCCTTTTTGACGCTGCTCAAGACGTCGGTAAACAAGGGATCTAGCAAGCTCATAGCTCAATCAACAGCATCATGAATAGCTCTACCAGCATAATCATACGCAACAGTGAGAGTATCATAAACAGCTCTCGCAGCATCAGAAACAACTGCAACAGCATCACAAACAGCTCTAACAGCATCATGAACAGCTCTAACAGCATCATGAACAGCCCTAACAGCATCATGAACAGCTCTAACAGCATCATGAACAGCTCTAACAGCATCATGAACAGCCCTAACAGCATCATGAACAGCCCTAACAGCATCATGAACAGCTCTAACAGCATAATAAACGGCTGCAACAGCATAACATACGGCTGCAACAGCATCATAAACGGCTGCAACAGCATGATAAACGGCACACCTGCACAAGATCTGTTTCAGGCCAGCCTGGCATCTCCAGCACAACCTTCAGTCCCATCCTGCCCCACTGGGGCACAAGCCAATCACGCTCCGGCACAACTATGCCAGACCCAACATCAACCCCAGCAGCAGCAGCAGCAGCGGTGGCAGCAGCACTCTGTGCTGATCTACTGCTGCTCCTGCGACCACGTATCCACCCTCCTTTTTGCTTGGCAGCAGAAGCAGCGGCTGCTGCTGCTCTACTTGCAGGACCAAACCCTAGACCCAGGAAACCTCCTCCAGATGCAGGGCTTAGCAACCCTGCTGCTTGATCCCCAGTGCTGCTGCTGCTGCTGAAGCTCAGGCTGCTGCCAGGCCCCAAACTGCCCTGGATCTGGATTGGTGTGAGTCCTGCTGCTGCTGCTGAGACGCGCTGAGGGGGTGGTGTCAGGGTTGCTGTGATTGGCGAAGGGCGCAGCAGCGGTATCCACGCACCTGCTGCTGAGGGGCCAGCTGCGTAATCGAAGTGCATCGGGAGAGCAATATGTGTCTCGAGGGCTGGTAAGTACCACCTGCAAGAGGGGGAAGTAAGGGAAAAAGTAGAGAACACAAGTAGTGATGGTTGGGCTTCATCGCATTGCTTACAAGCATTGAAGATGAGTTTTTATGAGTTTGTGACAAAGACATACTGCTGATGGGGTGGCTGGAAACAGGCAGTGTCTCTGCTACTCCCCCCCCCCCCTCACACACACACACCCCTGGGCCTACCCAGGAACAAGGACAAGGACACGAGCGTACCTGTGACATGCAGACTGCTGCAGCAAGCGCAAAGTAAACGCAAACTAGTATCAAGTGCATGACAGTCTCCACCGCTTCCCCAGTAAGTAACGCTGACAGTGTTAGTGTCAGTCCCCACAAAGTGTCAGTCCCCACAAAGTGTCAGTCCCCACAATTCCAGACTTGCTGCATTGAAGGGATTTCAGATGGAAATGCATGCCAGCATGCAGGACCCACCTAGCCAGGAGTACTGACAGCATTGTCAGCCCTCCTGCAGCTGCTGCTAATGTCGCTAGTGCCCCCAACAGGCCAAGGACTGCTGCATTAAGGAAGCTGATGCTTTGTGCGCCGGGTATGAGGCGCAGGATCGACATAAGCATCTGAAACATGGACCAGCGGCTGCCAGAGGTCTTTGCTGTGGGCTGTTCGCTGTCTTGCTCATGGAGGTGCTGTTGCATCTTGTGGGGTTTGTAATCTTGGTCCTGCGGTTGCGACGTAACGCGTTGTGACGATTGAGAGGTCCTGGTACGTCTGGAAGGGCTAGGAGCTGCCATGCTAACTTAACACTTGTTCAACAGCAGTAGGCCACGTGCTGATGATGCTGGTCATGCAGGCGGCTTCACAGGCCCTTCGCACTGCATACCGGCGCTGTAGATGTATGGAAAAGAAACATATGGTACATACCAGACGGTTGCCGTGTCCAGAGGTCTCAGAATCTGACACGGTATGCTCTCCTGCTGGGTGCTCAGCCCAGCCGCGTTTCCTCCACATAGCAAGCCCTAACCAGGCTAGCTGGCAGCTAC
>NSMO01000295.1:16724-32472 GCA_002588565.1 Coelastrella sp. UTEX B 3026
GACCTGGCAGGGAGTCCAAACGAGCGACAGAATGTTCTCAGGTACATACACAGGTCAGACAGCAGTGTGCGTGGCTTTTGAACGCTCACAAGCCAAGGTTCTTGCAGCATGCCATGGCCCTCAGTGTACATGTTTGCAATCCGTTATGACAGCTGCTGACTCGTCGAGCCTGGTGAATAGTGTGTGTTCCAGTTTCGCTGCATGGACGCATTCTAGCTCATTGCGTCGAACTGATTCCTGTGTGCTGCGCACAGCGTGTTCTGCACATATAAAGCAAGGTGCATACCCGGTAGCCTGGTACCTGCTGTTGTTCATGGCAACTTGCAACAGACAACGGTCCATTGCTGAGCTGCCAGATCAAAACTGCGCTGGATTTGAGCTTACAAAAGGTTAGTTGCGACGGAATTGTGTCTGTGCCCTGTTTGTAAAGACGCTGTGCTGACACACCGTCCAAGGTTCTGATTGCCAGGGACTGATAGAAGCAAAACTGACGCTGATTAATATGCTAACAGCAGTAGTAGCAGCGGATGGCTGAGCTTGGCCAGCGAGCGCATCGAGTCATAGCCTCATTGGCAGCTGATCAAGCAGGTGGTGGAAGACTGTCTAACGGGTCTGCTGCAAAGGAGGTGACAACCATAGCAAGGGCAAAGTACTTCGAAAGGATTGTGAGCTCTAGTGACGAGATCATCTGGCTTATTTTGCTGACTCCTGCCACCTGTCGTGTAACACAGCAGCAGATATGATTTTGGCGAGTACATTTTGTAGTTGTGCGGGCAGGTTTATGGCGGTTTGCAGTTATGTTTGCCGAATGACCTTCCGCCAAACGTCCAGAGCGAAAATCGTGCAAACGTTCTTTTATAACGTCTTATATCGTTTACAAGCGCACAGAAGGCTGCCGGCCGCCATCGTCTGCTCAGAGACTCCCTGACCACTGCATATGAACCCGTTTGCCGCCCAATGCTGCTAGGAATGCCATGCAACATGTGCTTTACCCTGTTATGTATACTGTTGACGCTTTTAGGTAGCCAGCTACCGCCCCCGCTGCCACACAGTACTTTCCATCTCACCCGTGTTGACCCATGAGACCCACCCAGGAGCTTCAGCGGCCATCCAAATACTTGTCTATGTTGATTATAACCTATTAAGTATAGGCAGCGCGCAGGAGAGCTCCGAGGCAGGCTACAATGACCTACACAGTATTGACGTCATACTGCCCAGAGTCAGGAGCGTCTGGGACAGCGTAAAATATATATACAAGCTATTCTCAAACGTTTTGACGTTTTTCGCTCTGGGACGTTTGGCCACGAGTTGCGGAAACTTCCTTATGGTCCCATAAGGTCATTCGGCAAACATAACTGCAAACAGCCATATGCAGTTCAGGTTTACCAAGAGGCCAGAGCGGAGCAACAACACGCCAAGCTGTTGACCGCAATACGTGAATATGACCCTGACGCGAAAGTCGCACAGTGCAACTTAAGTTCAAGCTTGATGCTAGGTGTTGGGGGTGCGATACCTACCAGCACGGTCATGAATACGATCAGACAGAGAACTCGGCCGCTTGATCACGTGTGCACAGGTTAGAGTGATTTGATGCTTGAATTGTGTAACAGGAGTGTGGCTGGTGTATATATGGTGGGGTTCCGTACGCATCACGGGCCCGGGACTGCCCACTCCCCAGTAAGTGGCATCAATTTGCGTATTTCACGAACTGTTGCCCGCAAATTTACGTTTCCACAAATTTTTTGGGGTCACCACAACCAGATTCCACTCGCATGAAGAAAACAACGTACACAACATGAGCGGTCAGGATGTGGCGACAGTTTCGACCCCACCCGACTTTCACGGGATCGTAAGGCCATGCAGTCTTGCACAACACAACAACAGTTGCACGTCACATGACGCAATATCAGTGGGAAGAGAGGCTGGGATCTACGATGTGGCACCATGGTAAGCAGCAAGCTTGCTGCTTAAGCACTCCCCCAGCACAACAGTACTACTAGTAGCACATCACAACACAGCCGTAGTACGCGTTGTCCACCAACACTAAACATGACAAGCAGTACACGTTGTGTCAAGTGGCGTTCACCAGCATTTGCACAAGGCAGCGCAACACATAACAGTTACAGTAGTACATGTTGCGCAATGCCCCATGTTGGGCATGCACATGTTGGGCATGCCCCATGCAGCGTTCCTGCAACAGTCCACATAACAAGCAGAGACCTACTTGTTCCACTCGATGTAATGTTCATTCTTCTCAGCATATTGTGGCACTGTAATCTCATTCTCAAGCCATGAAATGGCTCTAGACTGGTGACTGTTGAGGGCCGCCCACTACCCTAAGCGCGTAATACGTTACGCGCTGTACATGCACCTTCCCGGCAGTCAACTGTGTTGTGATTGGGCTGCGTGGTTTGTACCCAAGGTGTCTACTAAGACACACTTTATACATAAGCCATACACCATCCATTGAAGATAAGAACCTCAACAACCACCTGCAAGCAACAATGCCACAGCACTTGTGAGTATTGATGCATTGATGACCAAGAACAAATGTCACTTTCGCTGCCCGGCCCCTCTGAATGGCAAGGGACTGCATACAAGGCAAGGCCCAAAGTGAGCTAAGGTGGCTGCCACTGAATGTGCCCCTGAGTTGTATTTACCAAGGCTGTGCCTGGCGAGCAAGACATATCACATCATTTTAGGCGCCTGCACTGCCCTCAAGGCAACCAATCGGTATTCACCTGAGCGCCATCCTGCGATGCAATAGTTCCAAGTGCCAATCTTTATTGTTGAGGTTGCCCCCACGTTAACGCACCCAATTGACAGTTTGGGCAAGGCAGCTGATTCCCCTGGGAAATAGGTGCCAGCTGAAGTTGACTGCTGATTAAAGTTGAGGCGGCCTTTCCAAGGGTCCGGTGATCCAGGTTTGTAAGTAACACTGCTGACCTGCAGGCATGAAGCGCCAGCAAAGCACTTGTGATGAATTTTGTGGTATGGCCAATAAAACCGGACAGGCGAGCAACACTACCAATATGCAGATAGCGATGGGGTTTTGTCTCCAATCACCGAGGTGTTTCCCTCTCCCTCTTCTCTAGTCAAGATTGGGGGCTATCATTAACAATATAATATCAGCAACATGGGAACAAAGGCCTCGACTAAGGTAGCAGCGGGCTAACTGTCCAACCGTGTTTAACCACCCATGCATCTTATAAGACACATAACTTTTTGCCTATGAGACACAAACCTTTGCGCTTTTGAGACACATACCTTTGTACCAGTGGTTTCAGTGAAGACAACCTGGCATGTGGGTTTTACCTCCATGCTTGTGAGCCTGGGACACTTGCTTGACAGCTCAGGCTTGATGGCTTCAAACCTAGCCTGCACAAGGTTGTACTGTCCAGCAACACGTTTGCATGCTCCTGCATCTGATGCACCTGTGAAATCACATGTGACAAAGTCATCTGAGGTGATCATAAGCAAGCTGTGACTTGGTGACACGGCGAAGGGCATGCCAGTGTGGGCATACACCCGGGTCACGCAATTGACACCAACATGATAGCAAAAAAGACGGACCCACACAGTGCAGTCCTCCAGCAATGGCACATGGGAGATGCAGATCAACCATATGCCATGCGTATTGCCTGCTGCCAGTTCTGTATTGGTCGGTTGACCACGCACCTGAGCAAACCTTGCTGCGGAGAAACTTGCTGCAAGTTCCAGTGCTCACAGAGAGGTCCTCTCCTTTGTCTACTGCAGCCGACACACACCCCAATGCCTTGAGAGATCCAAAAAGTGCTCCCTTGAACTGGCCATAAATGCTTCTGTCATAAACAGGTGGCTCACCACAGTAGTTGCAGTTCACCTGGTAGCTACCCCAGCCGGCATACCATTTGTCATCGTTGGCATATGCACAATGCACCAAGATGCTTGGGGCGGCACCACCGTATTTGTAGTTGTCACGCTTTGGAAACAACACGTACATTGCGGGGCATGTAAGGGACGGCACCAACATCTTGGGTGGGCCACCATCGACTTTGCGATTTGTTATCTCATGGTCTGAGAAGCCCCTGACACTGTTGGTAGGGCCTAGACAGTGCCAGGAAACTGCCTGAATCATGTCACTTGGACCCGCTTGCTTGCAGCACCACTCCAAGGGGTAGCAACGCTCGTCACGTTGTTGCTGCCCAAGCCTGAGCACTGTAGTAGTGCTTTCACCTCCAACGCTGGGAAACTGGGTCAGGACGTTCATCAAGTCTCCTTGGAGGTCTGCGATTTTGTCAGCACGGCCCCCAGGCAGCCGCAGCACGGCCTGGCCTGGAATGAGCCCGCATTGGAATGCCGTCTCGCCACCACTGATGGTCCTTGGTGATAGATCCTGCCACAATGCATTGATGAGGTCGGCGTATTTGTCCGAAGTGTCTGATGCCAACCATGCTGGGTTGCTGTCATTAACTGCCTTGTCGCGGCCTTGATGGTTGGGCGATATGGCCTCTGTGGGTTATTCAACGGCACACCATACAATGCAGCACACATAGTGCCAATATGAGTTACAGCTCGTTCTGAGCCTCAGTATGGCATACTAGCACATGCTAGCATCCTCACAGACTAGTACTGCATGTATGCATGCACAGATGCAAACATTTTCAAAATACGCTTGTCATCACAGCTGTCGCCACAGTTGCCCAAGGTCATAGTAATGATGCCAAGTGACTCGAGCGCTTCATGCAATTGGGCGCTGCTTTGGAAGAAACTGTCGAGCATACGCATGCAGGCTACTGTAGACCTATGGAGTGGAGCAAAACTTACACACCTTCAAGCTGGCGTGACATTGGTGCAATGAGGAAGGTTTTTCCCCTCATTGCATCATCCTTGATATTGTTCTGGTCGTCTAGCTTCAAGTCATTTATTTGTATAGCCGATTGCACAATATAACCTTTGGGATTGGGGTCATCTGGGTTCACAAAAACAACAGTTGCTGTGTCAAGATATAGTTGGACATTCGCCACTAGTGTTCAGGTTTTTCTTCTTCTTCAACCGCCACTAGTGATGAGTCGTGCTGTGGTGCGTTGTGGTGTGTGTCCAAAACATTGTGGCACAATCGCAAGGTGTCCTTGAGCTTCCTCCTATGCATACATGCATCCTGATACCAGGTTGAGGAGGTGCCTTTTCTAGCCAGCAGTTACCATGACTGAATCATTCAGCATTGACCAGTGCTCACCACTACATAGTTGCACGCACCTGGAACCAGCCAATCTACCACCTTGGACAGCGCATCACTAAGGCGTGTCATAAACCCAGAGCCAGGAGCAACGGTTTGCTGTAGATCCACAGAGGCGATTGTTGGAGTTGGCTGAAGTCCAAAGCCAATGGTGGTCTGGTAAACAAGTGCACGACCGGTGTCCATAAGCGCACGTCTGCGAGCGCGCACAGCTTTCTGTGAAACATCTGAGACTTTAATATGCTGTTGTGTGTAGACTTTGCCTGGTCCAAGAGGCAACGCAGTTGCCACAATTGATGCAAGGCGCTGTTGTTTGTCCTTGTCAAACGGGTGTAAGCCTGCACCTCCAATCAGCGTGAGCACGAGGTTCACCGAGCCTGTTGCAGATGCTGAGGTGCCTTCAGCAGTACTCTGAGAGCCTGCAGGGAGGGTGTAACAATGACAAGTTGGAACGATGTTGAGCAGGCTGTCTGCCATGCAGGTGCGAAAAGAGCTTGCTGCAGGCGAAGGCAGAGACAATTCATCAACACCACTTGACAAGCATGTGACCATCTCTCATATGCGCCCCCCGTCTGGAACATTTCGCGCAAAATCTTGCATACAGCGCGTTTGCCGCTGCCTGGCCGGCACCAAAACATACCTAAATACACAACTAAGCCTTTGAACAGCAGCAGACGCGCGGGCATGCATCCATATGCACCCCTGCGCCAGCAAGCTTGCTTCCTTAAGGAGCGTCCGTACGCACAAAGGAATCTTTCCTGCGACATCTGCGAACGCGGCCGTTGACCGTCCACGCTGTATACGTATGCTGATGGTCTATTAAGCGCTATCGAGCCTCGCGTGCTCAAAGATTTGCTCAGCAGCAGGTCCTCCCTGCAGCACGTGTGATCAATCGACACCGCCGGCGACGTGCAGCCATTACGTGAAGACACTACGAGAGATAAGCTAATGCTGTATAAATGCACCAATCTGGCCGGCAAATCTCAGCGGCGGGAATGTGCGCAACGGTACCGGTTGAAGTACATTGGACGCGTCGTACAGCTAGCTGTACGTACCGCACTGGTGTCGAAGACATGTTCACCAGCCTGCGCCCGCAGTGTTCTACCCCTGCTTACGCAATCAGAAGCAGCAAGTGCAGCTACGCAGGCCACGCATCACTCCTGTAAGGCCCGAGCAAAACTAGGGCTTCGCGTCACCCAAACGTGCTGCTGCGGCCGTGTGCAGGCAGCGCGCTGACTTCGCGACCTTCCAAGCAGCCCGGAAGATACGTTGATTTTAATTTTGCTTGCCCGATGGTAATAACACTGTCAAATTGCATGTTTGTCATCTTGTGCACCATTGCTGTTGCAGGGTCGTTATTGGTTATTGTATAAGGTCTCACCTCCCATGCACTGCATGCAGTGCAGTTGGTATGTGGTTTGCTGTCCAGCAGTGTTGCTAAATTGCTGGGGTGCAGGATGCTTAGCTTGTTTGCCAACTGACCTGATTTGTGTGGCGGCATTAGGTTTGATCAGTGATCACACCTGTCAATTGGCATGCACAACCGTGCGCAGTGTGCAGGTGCATGGGCAGCAGCCCTGCATGGTGTAGGCTGCTTCCAGTGCCACTATGACTGGACTTGACAACCGTCCCCACTCCGCTGTCCCCATACCAGCTATGTTGGTTGAGACGGCAGACGACTGCTGTGCCACTGCCACCATATCCGTAGTGACTGGACACAACAGCATTCAATTCGTGACGACAGTGCCAACATCAGTCAAACGTCACCAGCACAGACGGCTGTCTGCTGCCACGGGCCGTGCAAATCGGTATATGCATGCTGGGGTCTGCACGCAAATCTGCATGCATGCATGCTGGGGTCTGCTTGATCAAGTCATGAGTCGACAGATTGAGGGGGGCGCCGGCGCGTACACTTTGATCATTTTCAGCATTTTCAGCTCACCTGTCCCTCCAGTAGTGGTGATAGTCACTGTGCCAAATGGGTGTCCAACAAGGTGTTCAGGGAAGTGGCCAATTGGCAGGAAGCCGAAGTTTGCTGTTGCAGGGTTGGCCACTGCTGTTGCGAGGAGCATAGCAAGCCACGCAACTGCCAAGTGGAGTCTGACACCGTACATGACCAATCAGAGTGGACGCTAGGGAAGGGTGAGTCTCCTGTAGACAACCAACAGCAACAAACCTTCAGTGTTCTTTCCTGGCAGAAATGCACAAATGCCTCAATCATGTGCGCCCGCCCGGAAGCCTGTCCATCCGCAACAGCAGCACCCCTACCATATCGCGACCAAGGCCAGCTGCAGATGCGCGCAAGCCATATTTGCATAACTGGAAACACTAGAGTGCAACTCTAGTTGCACGCGTCTATTTCTCACCTGAAACACGCGGTGGTGGTGACGATCCTTCCTTCCGGATTCCGGTAGTGTGAAGACAGGTTGCGTTAAACTACCTAAAGAGTGCAGTAGAGTGTTCTGTGAGTGAAAGTTGGGTGATGATGACTGATGTGAGTGAAAGCTGGTGATTTGGCGAGGGAACCAAACTTCCGAAACCACTCGGTCAAAAGTACACGTGTAGTAACATCCCCTTTAACAGCAAATATAGGAACCATGTGTTCTTTCATATATCGTAACACCAACCAGGCATCAACCAACCAACAGCAGCAGCAGCAAAAATGGCGTTGTAGTCAGCGCTCTGCCGCGCACTGGAACGTTGTGTGGCGGACATTCGACCAAACGAGTTGGCTCCTTTTTGAGTTTTGCAAGTAGCGGCAGCAGCTCACACGGTCACCCATCCACAATTTCTCAAAGCATTCTCAAAGTGCTCCCAAAGAATGTCACTTGGGAACGCTTTGGGGCCACTTTGAGACGGCTTTATTAGCACTTGGCGAGATATCTGGGAGGGCCGGCGAAGATTTCCCAGAGTCAAGGTCAGTTTTCCCATATCTTTTGGGAACAGCTTTGGGAGCCTTGGGACCACTTGGGAACCCTTTGAGAGCATATTTGAGACGTGGCAAGAAACTCCCAAGAGACTTACATATGGGATTTCTCAAAACACATGCCCAACTGCGCTGCTGCTGTAGCAGTATCTGTAGCCTGTATAACACACAAAGAATCTTGCACATGCGTCATTTGCTTTACACATGAAGAGCTACTGCATTCAGCAAGGTAACTATGGGCAAGAACTTGCATATCTTATCATGTTCTGACCAAGTACTTTGAGGGGGATAGAACAACCGCGAGCAGATACATTGCCAAAGTATTGTACTTTGTCAAGTTGTCAGCACCAGGTCTTGAGCCTGTTCGAATGGGTATCTCTGACGTATTTGCAGTGCACAAGCAGCCTGGTTCGTAGGCACCCTGTGGTGTGCTGCTAGCTATGACAGACCTGCTTACAAGAGCTATGCTGTGTGCTTTGATGCGAGTGAGGTGCTGGACAAGCATGTCATTGCAGAGCGCAAGAATGATCCTGCAGCTTGGTTCATGCCTTGTAGCAGCATGAGCGGCAGCAACAGAATTATGTAGTAAGTAATTGATTTGTCAAATTGATAATACATGTACATCAGGTGCAGTGTAGGTTGAGACCTTTGTCACCACTGCAAAATGTGGGTTTGCAATACCTTGTGATCAAGTGCCCGTGAAGACTTGAAAGGATGAATGAGCAGGTGTGTCTGCCCGGGCCTTGTCTGATGATTATTGAGAACCAGTAATGGCTGCCAAAGAAAGCTCAACAATACAAGTTGTAAACAAAATAAATTCAAGTTGTGACTTTCTTGAGTGTCATATACAGCTGTTTCTGGTTGTGTCACAGATTTTCCCATACTGTAGGGAAGGTTCCCATGGGATCTTCTCGTAAACCTATGGGATTCGTATGGGAGCTTTGGGGGCCATGGGAGCATTTTTGGGAGCGGTTTGGGAGAATCCTGCTGGTCACAGTGTCAAGGACCAGGTCCTAGGGTGGAGAGCCCCCTTACCAGGAGCTGCTGTTTCCATCTGATAATCGGGGCTCCTACTACATACTGCCTGTCCCCAGCCATGTAGTGGGCCTTCAGAAACTAATGGATACCAAAGTTCACAGGATGTTCACACGGCAGCAGCTGGTGTTTGCTCTGGGTGAGCTCATCGTGTACCGGGGGATGAAACCAGCATCCGGCGACTGTAAACGTGCATACACGTAAGTACAGGGGCATTGTTGTGCATGCGTGCGTGCGACGTGCAACCCACAACCTTGTTTCTGCTGCAGGTATGCGTGGTGGAGACTGGCCGTGGGAGGTATGGGCGCAAACATGGTCACGCTGCCCAATGGGCAGCAGATCTCCTATGAAGTCGCTGTGCAGGGAGGTGGTGACACGACTGTCCCTGGTGAAGGGGTCACCAAGGCTGCAGTCATCCTCTGGTGGCCCGTTGCTCCCCAAGAGACACATGTGTCTATCATTTCTCTCTGAGAGGAAAGGGGATAACTGACCACTTGCTGCTGACTGTTTAGTTGCAGGCAAAACGTGCTGGGCTGCCAGCTGCCCTGAACACCCCGGTAACTCTTGGTACCTGCTGTAGGGCTCGGTGAGCTGCAGCCGTCTCAGGTAGTCGGCCACCTGGCTGCAATGCCGCACGCTGCGCAGCAGGTGACCCGTACCTGCGCTACACCCCGCATGCCTTCAGGGAAGTCAAGCTTGCAAGGGTCACTATGGGAGAAATCAGCAAGTCAAAGCTGTAAAAAAATCATAACATGCAGTCAAAATGTAACACTTCAGCATAGAACGTGTAACATAGTTACGAACACTGCCTGTAAACCACTTATTGCATATGTGTAACCCTGTGGTAACTTTATGTAACATCCCATGTGAACACGTATGTAAACCGTGCGTTTTTATGTATTGCCGGGTTTACATCTTGTAATCTTTCTGCACCACATCTGTAACTTTGCAGGTTGCACGGCGTAAGAGGTATATCACACTGAGGCCTCGGTGAAAAACTTGGTGAAAAGTCATATATCACACTGACATGTTTTTTTACCTTTGGCCTGTACACGGCGCAGTACGTTTACGTAAAGGATCGTGGGTATACTACGGCATTTACAGGACCTCGCTGCCTGGTTTTGCAGCTACAGCCAACCATCGGTCGATAAGCCCAGTATCGCTACTGCTAACAGGCGACGTCTCAGCCGCAATTACGCGCGTGTGGGCGTAAAGATAGATATCTGATATCCAATTCGACCCAATTGAGCACTGGAAGGGCCCAATGGACAACTTCACGATGCAAGGACTGCAGCTACTGCTGCTCATGCTATCCTACTTCGCAGCAGCCATGCAAATGCAGGTTCTGCAGCTCATCTGCATTGATCAGGTGTCCCTGGACACGGACAATCTAATACTGCAGTCTGCTGTCGTCTTCAGCACAGCCTACATCAGCTCCTCACCCAGTCTAGTGCGCAGCATGCGTGGCATACCCAGCGTGATGCGCCGGTACTGGAGTGAACGTGTAGATCCAGTGACTGGCAAGGAAGTGAGTCTGGGAGTATGGGAAATTTTATCATGGATAGAGCGGTGAGATTGGCACTCAAAGGTTTTCATGATGCCAGTGACAAGTACTACATCATATTGTTCCGCATGCCACAGCAAGCATTTGAGACCCTGTATGCAGCCTATGGCTACCGCATGGCCAAGAAGGACACGAATATGAGAAAAAGCATCCCAGGTAGAAAGCGTTTGGCAATATTCCTGTGCTACTTAGCACATGGGCATAAACAGGAGCAGTTGAAGGTTCTGTTTGATGTTAGCCAGGCAATTATCAGCAGTATCTTAGCCGAGGGTCTTGAGATTTTTGATAATCTGATGGTGCCTGCAGAGATCACACTGCCAGCTGGACAGCAGCTTCTAGATACAGCAAATGGCTTCAGGGGTCTTGCTGGTCTGCCTGGCTGCATAGGTGCAGTTGATGGTACTTTATTCCATGTGCAGCAGCCCAGCTTGTGGGGCGAGGCATATTGGTGTTACAAACATGTGTATGCGATCCGGCGGCCGTCGAAACTCCAAACACGAGCAAGTTCGAGTGTACGTCAAATAACCACCGCGTGAACGTTCACATTCCTGTTAACAGGAATGGCGGGAGGGCGGTTGGGTGTCAGTTATTCAAGTTCAAAGCCACGTCGCGGGTGCTAGTGTAACATGCCAAGATTAATCTTGGGGGTTGTATATCTGCGCAAGCACCTCCCAGGGCAAGCCCTATTGGGATCGTTTGAACGAATCCGTTACAGCTAGCCTCGTGATAGCTGTTATTGCATGAAATCTACTCACTAACTTGCCAACAAGTAACTGCGAAAACCCATTAAACCTGCTTGTGCATACTTTGACACCGAAGAGGGCTGCTAAAGTCAGGGGCTCGAGCACTCTGCCCGTGAAAGGCCTCGCGGAGGTCATAAAAACGCCAAGAGTTGCAGGTCTCGCCAGTCTGCTGACATTAGTCTCGGCACGTTTGCCGGAGCCCGGACATTGGCACAGTAGTGCTTGGCATCATGCTAAGTTGCCAGAGCTGAGTTGCCAAACATCACAGTACAGTTCGCGAAACGGTTTTATGATGGTAAGCAACACTGTTTGCCCTGAAGCTGTCAACACCAAGTTGTGTGCCAGCTACGGCGCAATAACATCCTTGCCACGGCCGTTTGGGCACTGCCGGTTTCACCTCTCCTGAGACTGAGCTCAGTGTACAAGTGTCTGTTTCACATCAGGTAACTCCATGATGCCGGTGGCTGCTTGAAATGTGCAGTGGGCGTTGCTTTGTCAGAGCCTGTCCTCGTGAGCACCTCAAGCTTGTTGGGTGCCCCCCCCCCCCTGCCCCCCTTGCATGGCACTGCAGCTTTGCCTGCGCATCTATCTTGTTGCAATGGCTCCGTTACTTTTACAAGTGTTTGTAATGCTCTGCTGGTCAGCAAGAAAAAATGTTTGAGGGTTTGCCAACTTGGAACAGTGTTTGAGGGGTCTTTACTAGTAGTAAAGAGAGGGAAGTTACAGTATGTACGTCACCATCCAAGACGGTACTCTCCACAACCAATGACAGCAAGATTCAGACCGGAAGGATACAACAGACAAGCGCACAATTAAACACTCAGTAGGCGCTCAAGCCCAGTACTGGGATCAAGTCCAGCCTGTACAAGTGAATTCAAAACTTACCTTGCCGATTCAAAGACACCGAGTGTTATACTACACAGCACTTCTTTACTCAAACAAACTGGGCTTATCAATTGTAGCAGAAGCCCCTGATGATTGACACACTCTCATTGGAATTCCAGGCCACTGAGCATTTGAACGTCAATAGTTGCCAACCTGAGGTTGCAAACGAGGCATGTCTTCAGAAACAGGCTGCCCGTTGATAGCGGCATTTGGCTACAGCTCTGTCAAATCCATGACTCAGAGAACCCAAGGTCTTCAAACACGGTGAGGGCGTACAGCTGCCCAGGTGACTTATCCCTGTTACGTCGATTCCGGGACGTGCGCGCACGCTGCTATTGCTTGCAGCGGCTGCAAACGAGTCCAAGTATACAATTGAATGCCACTGGGGATTTGGAGTAGTTGCGTGTACCCAGGTGACTTATCACTGCTGCGGTCAGTGCTGGGCGCGAGCCCGCGCACGTGCTGCGACAACAACGGCTGCATGCAAAGGCGTTTGCGTATGCAACTAAATGCGACGGGCGCGCGCTGCGGGCGTGGACAAGTTGTGTATGGTCACGGCGGACATAGCACTCAGCGACTGTAACATTTATAAACTAATTAGTTCGGGACGCGAGGCGAAGCAAGACTTTGGAAGTAAGTCCTTTAGTTCAGTGCGTGGGTCCGTATCAGTCTCAGTTTCGGTCTCAGTTCCCCCTCTCTTGGAGAATAGGGACAATAACACAACCAGTGGGCTCAGCAAGTTGACATCTTGTTGTCGTCGTTGTTTGAGGTTGCTGTCGTGGCAGACAGAGCGACTCTTGCAACGTCGCATTGCTGCACTGCACAACCCGGCCATACAGGTCAGCCAAGGCAGCTGGCCCTGCAGGGCTGAAGGCTGTTGCGGCGCTGCGACCACAACATGCAGCTCTTGCAAACTGCAAACACCCAGCAGTGGATTTGTGCAAGCCACACGGTACAACACTTCAAGCAGCGCAGCTTGTCAACAAGCAACTGCCGTAATGATTGGCCCAACGCTGTCACGCAAACTCTATGCTAAGATGCTGGCGGGTGCCATGTTGCCGCTGTCCCTGCTGCCGTTGTTGCTGCTGTTGTTGGCGCTGCTCAGACGGTTATCTTTAGTGTGCAGTTTGCAACTGACAAGCCTGCTTGCTGTCAGATAGGCGTATCTGTCGCTAGGGCACAGCCGGCAACCCTCAGTATGCAAGCAGTTGCTGGCTCCAGGCAACAGGTGCGATGACTAGCATGGCAGATGTCACGCAGCAGCATCTGCTGGTCTCGTTGGGGAGAGCTGCAAACCTCACAGCAAAGCATGTCATGGACAACTGGCAGCGCTGCATTTTTGCCAGCAGTCCCGAGTCTCTGCTGCTGCACACGCAGAGACTGTCTGCACCGGCGTTTGCCTGGAGCGCTCAGGTGGAGGCGCGACCTCTGCTTCCGCTGCAGCTGCAATGCCTGCTGCATGTCTGTACAGACAGGCTTTGCTGCTGCATGTGTTCCCGCCATGCCTGCTGCTGCTGAAGCTGTGAGCGCTGTTGTGCATGTTGTTCTGCGATCCGTTCCTGGTCCAGCACATCTAAGTCGCCTGTCGACGCAGCAAGTCGGAGACTTCCCGCCTATCGGCTGTGCTAGCTGCGTTACAGTCGTCAAACACGTGTCTCGCACACTGTTGTAGCCTGGAAGACGGCTTATAATTGCATAGCACTTGCACTTGCGGCTAAACCTGCTCTGGATTTCGCGTTTGAAAGATTTTGCGATAAGCGTCTTGCGCATGGCCTAGCTGGGCTGTACTGCACATGAGTGCGAGGTCAAAAAATGCCTGCCTGTGGTAGCTGCGTTTTTCTTGTCGAAGACGTACTTCGCACGATGTTCTAGCCTGGAATACACCCCTTAATCAACTAGTTTGCAGCTGAATCTGTGCTTTGACCCGCGATAAGACAGTGCGTCCTCTGGCCCAGCTGCGCCATGTACTGCGTATGTTTTTTAGAGCAAGCTTGGGTTATGTACAACGATCCGTGCGGGTTGGCCAGACTTTGTGGTCAACTCTCGAAGAGTCACAGAACCTGGTGCCCGCAGTGCATGTCCGAAGAACGCTCACACGTGCTCAATCAAATCCTTCTCTTGTTATAATAAATTGCATAACAAATCTTGCTGGCGAAGCATATCCGGTAATCGCTTGCCCAGGTGTCACAGGATTTGCTGCCCGCACCGCGATGCCTGTGCACCCGGAAACGTGCTCAATGCAGTCGTTTTGTAGATAGAATACAGCTTTGGCCCACAGAGGTCGTGAAAGTGCCCCAATCGGGAGCGCATTTTGACCGCCGGCCCGAACTAGTGAAATCGCGCCATAGTCTCAACTTGCAATCATGTGTTTTGTACTGTGGCCGTAAACGTGACACTAAGTCAGGTGATAGTTGCTAGACCTCTTTGAGAGACCAAGCTCCCAAGCGCCAGTGGCCGGAGTGGGTCTATTTGCCTTTGTCTGTGCACACGTGTCTGAGGTACTAGCCCAGGCCTTGTGGCCTAATGTACCCTGTACACCGAACCTCGTACTTTCCTGCAGGCTCGACCAGGCTGCACCCGGCTCGTGCAAACCCCAAATACTGTGTAAGTTCTCTAATTGATGTACATGCATGTATTTGCACAGGCTGCTATCCAAATGGGCTTGTGCTGTAGCTGGGTTTGCTCAATTCGACAGCCAAACTTCCTTATGGCATAAGGATGTAGGATATGTCACAGTGATGCTAGGAGACTCCGAGTGTGTGTGGTTGGACCATGTTGACGTTTCTTCAGTTGTCCCTCTACGCACTAGCAAAGCTGTCATACTAGCCTAACCCCACACACGGTATCAAATTGAGCCAATGCAGATAGGATATCATTGGTTGCGCTGACAGACGCTATCGTGGTGTGAAAGTGACTGAGCCATGCAACAGGTTAGATGCACTGGACATAGCTGCAGGGTTGCCATTCAAACTATCCTCTGTCCTGCTCATGATGACAAGTTCTGACGCTGCCAGCATCCAGACACCTCGACTGCACCATTTGGCACTGTGGTTAGGTAGTACATGAAGTGAACTGAACTACAGGGTCAATGTCCAAGGCCGTCGGGTGGCGTGCCCCGGGTCCGTGCACACTGACCGTACGGTGTAGTATAAGGGTCCTTTGGCCGTATCCGAAAAGGCAAAGTGGTGTGTTAACACACCATCAACGTTGATTTTATTTAACCAACACACCATAACTAGCGCCTGACTACCACAACGTTACAGAATGTCAAGCTTGATCATTCACTGTGACATTGGTAAGATCTGGCAAACTCAAAATCAGCCTAATTTACCAGTGGCATCTGCTGCACACACGCTGCGAGTCCCACACATGCATTG
>NSMO01000296.1:2348-18081 GCA_002588565.1 Coelastrella sp. UTEX B 3026
CGCAGCCATCCTGGTGTTTCAGCCAGCACCCTGTTGGTGAATACTGTTTTATGGCAGCTGGATCGACGCTGCTACCCGTCAGCCCCACTCATTACTCATGCATTCTACAATGTTACTGGCACCTGAGCTGCTGCAGCAAGGGCTGTTCTTTGGTGGTTGCTCAAGTCATGGTGTGTTTCTATTGCTGCAGTCATGTGGCATGTATAGCAGACCATCTGCGATAGCCAATCACAGAGACGCCTCAACAGCTGTTGGCAGAACGTATCATGTTCCTCTGGTAGGCCAGGCAACTATCAGGCAGTAGTACATGTCCTGCATGCTGTTTGCACTCGCCAGTAAACATTGTTGTAAAGGAGCAATCAGGTCCGGCAGGTCGACATGGCCAGAGCTTTGCACTGTTGGAGTCTTACCTTGCACATGCAATGATGTTTACGATCAAATACACACAGTTGCAACCCACCAGCCTTTACTGGTCTTTGGTCTCGATGACTTCTTGCTACTGCTCTCCACTCTGAATGACTCACGCCCTGAGTTACTGATGCTGTATCCAATTTGCAGCCCAATGACGGCTACAAATGGACTGGTAGGTACTTGTAGAGCAACACCAAGATGCAGCAAGCTCTTGAGACTCTGCTGGAGCTGGCTTACATTGCACCGCACCCCAGCTTCCATGCTGGCAAGTCCGCTACCAGCATCGCCAGCGAGTGCAATCATGACAGTATGAGCAGCCTACTGGGGGCAGGTGGCATGGGGGTTACAGCGGCAGGTTTAGGCATCAGGTATGGGTCTAATGTTGCAGCAAGGCTGAGCCAGCCGGGCAAGGCGCAAAAACGGTTGCTGGCACTCCCGCATTTGCATTCTTGCACTTGCCGCCTCCATTGACCAACTGCCAGCTTATCGACCACAAAATGCAGCGGCGTACTGTGCGTTCCAAAGCTTCTGTGGACACTGTGGCCTGTTTCAAAGACCCCTCCTTGATATTGTTACACATGGTTCATGTTTAGAACAGCAGATGCTGGACTTTTGAGTTTGCTCTGAGGCCCTCATCGGATTTGTCCTTGTATGACGAGTACAATGTCTGCTGTCTGTTTCTTCCAGCTACTGTCACGGCCTTTGAAGTACAATTGCTATTCAACTGCACGATCTCGAGGCGAGCCTTACTCATGTTTCTCAACGTCTTGCGTTATTTGGCTGCACAGGACAATTTCTTTGTACTGACGGCTTTGATGAAAGACCAGTATGAAGTGCTGCTGGAGGGGGACAACAGCACACGACCCAAATGCGTGTCCTGTAGGAGGAGCAATGTCACCGTGACACTGCAGTAGTTTGTCTGAACACATAATAGGAAGCCTGGGTATAGGCAGTTGGGCCGCGGAATTCAGTGATATGTGGCAGATAAGTGTGCGTGCTGCCTTGGCAGTGGCCGTTGCAGCAGCAGCAAGGGTTGGCAAGAGCTTTGTCGAGTAGTGCAGTGTGTCCATATTGCACTTTTTTCATCTTCTAGACTATAATTGTGTCCATACCCCAGAGTAACTCCCGCGCATGTGGCGTTCCTGCACGGGGGTGGTACAAGCCCCCATCGCGTTTCAGCACATCAACCGGCTTCATAGCACAAACAAGTGTGGCTTTGAGAACAGGTTGGCGACGACCGCACAGCTACCGCAGACTCAGAGCTGTTGAACCGCTACCGCCCTCAATGGCTTTTTTACCGAAGGATCAATTAATGGCTGCCGATCGTGTGTTCTACTGTGCTCTCCATTTTAACCGCAAAAGTTAATTAAGGCCATCGTGATAAACTGTAGCCTGCTGGTGCACCCGCAATGCAGCATGTGTTACTAGCACAGCTCCCTCAGTTGTGAAAGTCGTCTGCAATTGCCGAGCTTATGCAGTAGCCGGAGATGAATCAGATGCATCCGCACACAAATTGTGTGCGCTTGGCGATCATTCATAGATTCAAGGATTAATTAAGCTGGAGTTGCGTCCGCTTATTAGCTGTAGCATCACATGATGGAGTGTCAAAGCTTGAAAAGCAATTTGGCAACAGGCTGCTGGGGCCAGCAGTTTGCTTGGCATACTATGTAGCAGAGGTACCGTGCATCCTCACAATCTATTCAGCCTGTTGAACAGCAGAAGGAATTAGGCCACCATAAAAAGATGCAGCTACAATGGCGGCAGTGTATTGTGTCTTTAAACCTTTGCAGCAACACGCACATCAAGATCATGGCACGATTTGTAAAGTTTGCAAATCAAGTTTACCTTGAGATAGTGGAAACACGAATACTGCGGTAATTTACAGCATGGTCTTTGCAAGCAGTTGGTTCTTCCCTCAGTGAACACTGCAGATACCAACATTTGCATGCTTGTAAACAGGATCAATGGCGTAAGCCTTGTTAGGTCCCAGCCCCCAGCCAAAACACCACAGTCCTGGCTGCATCAGTGTCATGAGCACATTGACCGGATAGACTAATACAAGCATATGCTTGATTATATCCCAACCACTGATTATCCCACTTTCGCATCTGCAATTCGTTACATGATCGCTGTCACTGTACTTGGAAGCCTTGGAATCCTGACCGACTGTATGCATTCTGGTTCAATCAGTGAGTTACTGCTGGCAGTAAGCGTGTGTCGTCAAACGGTAGCTCAAGCAGCAACCTGTTGGCAGTTGGCAGCAAGCCTGGCGACCGGCACATTCCGTGCAGCAAGTACATAATCACATGCTGCATCATGCGCCAGTGGCACGACGTCATACACGCTTGGAGATCGGATGTGCACCAAACAGCCACTGCAGTGTTCAACAAGATGTGCCAAAAGGGAGCCCACGACAGCACTCCTTCGAAAGTATAGCTGGATGTACTTGCCAAGTACATTAGTGATGCATAGCTCCCGAAAAAGGTCAAGATACTATCTTGACAGCAAGGCTCACTGTGACAGCACACACCTAGCCAGCAATGGTACAAGCATAGGCAGAAGATGGCTGTAACTAGTACAATATCTCTGGTCGCATGACATATGCCGCAATCAACACACTGACATATACACAACTGTTTTGCAACACAAAAAAACAGCAAGGAGGCAGTGAGTGACTGGAATCCCGAACTTGATTGTACTGGGAACCCTTTCTAAAACGACCTGGGGCCGTCTGCTTAGACAATTGCTGCACAACAGTCCACGGTCATGATGCATCGGAGTCCCGAGCTCATAACATGGAGCTGCCATCTGACATGACTCATGATTGCAGGCCGACGACCCAGTCAACGGAATGCAGCCACAACCAGGTAGCCAAACCATCTTTCTAGAGCCCACACACAAATAGCCTGCCAACCCTTCACTTAAAGCTGGCACTAGTGCTGCTCAGGGGCCAGAGGAACTGGATGGTGCAGGTGTATGACGCAGCCCAGGTAAGTGGATGCGTGAGAAACCTCCAGAGCCACCAGAATTGCTGTCAGGTGGTGGCTGACTATCATCACGTGGTGGTTGCTGGTCATTGCCTGAGGTTGAGCCGCCGGTGGAATCTCGGCCTGACCCAATGCCTGGTAGCCTAGGCATGTTGAAGATGGCACCTCCACGTGGCGCTGCAGGTGGTGCCGAAGGGGCCGGCCGATGCCGGGGCGCTTCATGCGCCACAGGCTCTGTTGGCATGGGTTCAGGTACCGATTGGGGCACAAAGTTGCTTGCAGGTTCCGGTGCAGGTGCTGGTGCAGCTGCCACAGGTTCAGGGGCTGGTCCACTTGGGCCTTGATAGAACGCTGCCAGGTTGGCACTCATATAGCCTGACGGGGCGTCTGATGTGCTAATAACGATGTAGATGCTTCCAGATTGTATTGCCTGAGATAGTGTGAGCAGTAATCACAGGCAGTGGTGTACGGTACCACAAATGATCAATTGATGTGATGAGCACTACCCAGTTACTAACTGGGCTTGGCAAGAGAGCCTCTCAGAGGCTATCAGAGATCTGGTGAGTAACAGCGAGGCTGATGAAAGGCACTCAGTGATCGAGCAACACACGCTGCAGTCACCGCGGCACCACCAGCTGGACAGCATCATGATAGCAGTCACACTTAATCCAATCTCCTGCATGCAAGTGCTATGTGTCATCATGACTTGGATCAACTCTGTTCCACATCAGTGATCAAAATAGACATCTGGCTGTTGCATTGCCAGATACTGAGACTTGCCATGACTAATGTACCTGCATAAAGTCATCCCAGCTTCCAGACACCAGGTCTCCTGCATTGAATGAGCCCTGCCTGCTGTAGCTGCAGCCTGAGATGTCCTGAGCAGGACACAACTGAGGAACAGCATCGCCCGAGTCAGATGAGCCAAAGGGCTTGGTATAGGGCTCAAGGGGGACTAGGACAGGATTGCCCTGCGGGGCAGATATTGCCAGCAGTATAACCGTTATACTGCAGCTTAGTAAGCTGCAATCAATCTGCACGGAGTCTGGCAGACGGCCCGTCAGCAGTGCTGACTTTTCATGCAAAGCACTTGACAGATGCCGTCTTTGCTTTGAAGCACTGGCTGACCACGAGACACACAACGTGCAGGGATAAATTGGACGTCCCCTATCCTGTCAACAGCATAGGGCCTAATAGGTATCTTGGATTTTTCGTTCATTTTACTCCTTGCACGAGCCGGAGCACACACCGTATGAAGGTGTGAAGATATGTAGTCTGCCACATCACACAAGTTTAAATTCCAACTCGCTCGTTGGCCGCCCTGATCCACCATTAGGTCAATCGAGCCCTTGGCATTATTGTTACCACTGAGCTGTGCTGAAAAGGAACTCCCACTGACACTCTGTACAGGGCTAGTTGAGCTGCTGCATGGTCCACCAAGCAGCTGCCGGGTTGCAGCAACAGTTGCTGCAGGAATGGGGTTGCAGCAGAGCACGCACAGCAGCAGAAGGATCCAGCCGGACATCAGATGACGCTGGAGGCAGTCCTGGATCCTTTGGTAAATAAGCAGTCCGCCAGGGACTTGGACAACGAAGTTGGTGTCTGGTTCAACCACTGGTTGAAGAGCACTGTGTTGCTGCAGGTGTTACAGCAGGGCTGTGCTCAATTGCTTGATCTGTGGATGTCAGCATCAACATCAGCGTCAGTGAGAGAGCCACCCATTCAACGTCTTTGAAAACACTTAAGATTATGTCAAGGATGTCTTGACACTGCGCATCCGTGCCAGAGATGTGGTCCAAGCTAGGTAGCAACGTGTTGCAGGGCAAGCACATGTGCTTGTACAAGCTGAAGTGCCCAAGGTTCTTACACTTCTACTGCAGGTTGATTTTGAGCCACGCCCAATACAAAGCATGCGGGTGCTGTAACCTGTCTGTTTCGGGCTTGCCGTGGCTGCGGCTGGACCAATGAGCCGCAAATGCAGAACGAGGTATGGGTTTGTCGACAGACCCCTGACCGCCATTGCTGCCTACGCCACTACGTCATTATTCGTCGCCATCAACTGCAATAAATTGCTGCTACGTATACAAACAACAACACGGTAGCATTGTCGAGTCATCTACTGCGGAATGCGCGTACCTGGCTGGATGTTCTTCAGCAAACACCTCGGGGTCGAGCAAGGCTAGCTCTCGCATGCTGTGCCCGCTCTTCATCAGCAAAAGAATAATCTCACGGGCGTGCCTACTTCTGCGTGTGTAGGCTGGCTGAGGTTTCACGCCATTGACCCAAGGGCCGACAGGCCGGGTTGGGTTATCGTCCTCTTCATTATGGCAGGCCTAGACCGTTTTGCCGCACATGGACTGAGCCTCGATGAATAGCACTTACTGGCTTTGCGGTCTGAGTTGTTCAGTTGGTCGCCAGGTCAGCAGTGTCGCCGCGACAGGAGCGGAAGGTCGCTGTCAGCAAGGACGGTGGTGTCGGATCATGATTCGCTTCGAAGCGGGGGGCAGCGTCGCCGCTTGCTACACCCCTGGCTGGAGGGAAACCGGTGTCAGCTGAGTTGCAGCTCACTGGAAGACCAAGCTGTTGGGCTATCGCCCGGGTTGTAACCGCCGTCCGTTGGTCTGGCGCCGCGCGGCGGCAACAACTGCTGCATCAGCATCCGGCCAGACAGCTCCGGCTCACAGTGCTGTGCCGACAGCCACACGGAGTGTCCTTGCTGCGTTGTGCGGCCCGTTAGCGCCGTCTGCTGTGACAACTACGAGGAGTGTTCGTACATACTGCGTTGACATACGCCTTCGTGCTCCTGTTACACAGCATCGCTGTTCAACTCCAAGAAAGCTGGACGAAGAGCAGGTATACTGATACGTGTCAAGTTCTTGTTATGCGTATACTCTTGTCTTCAGCAACACGGATCAACCATGTGCGAATCACGTGCTGTATGCAGGTGCTGCCGAGCATGGCCTGGCGGAGAGCTGCTTACGTCGCTTTCCTATGTTTCATCCTGCAAGCAACGGCCGTATGCGCACGGCAGCGGGCTGTATGCAACCTGAATCTGAAAGGCAGCAGCACATCCGTAACATTTGCTGTGCTAGACTGCAAGTCCACCTCACCCATTGCAGTTGCCTACAACGCCGATCTGGGGCACAATGCGTCATCATGGACAGGCATATCACTGGTCGGAGCTTTGGAGAGCTGCAAGCAACCCATGGGACTGCAGGGCACAGCAGTGTCTGCTCTACTGTACTTTTGTGGGGACTATGACCTTCAACTGCTGCAGCCTGTAGTCTCAGGCCTGCAGCACGTGCCCAACAACACCGCGATACTTGCTTTCGGCGGAAACACAAGCGTTGCCATTACTGATGGCACATTTGCAGCCAACAGCGGGACAGCAGTCCTGACCATGCAGCAGGCAATGCTGCATGTGGAGAGGACCACATTCAGCAACATCACAGCTTATGCAGCAGCAGCTGTCTTTGCAGCAGACACATCCATCGTATACATACGCAACAGCACTGTTACAGGTAGTCAAGCGTTAGCACCAGTCCCTGTAGGCAGATCAGCTGCTGGTTGGCTCTGCATAGGTGGTGCTGTCCTCGCTTCTGACGAGGCATATGTCTCATTGCAG
Organism: Coelastrella sp. UTEX B 3026; assembly: GCA_002588565.1. NCBI lineage: Eukaryota > Viridiplantae > Chlorophyta > Chlorophyceae > Sphaeropleales > Scenedesmaceae > Coelastrella > Coelastrella sp. UTEX B 3026. The sequence goes on from NSMO01000296.1 coordinate 9,372, forward strand.
ACTTCACAGTTCACCAGCAACACAGCAGCTTTTGGAGGTGTAGTTGCTACCAATGGTAACAGCAGTGTCAGCATGTCAAGCTCAAGCTTCAGCCACAACAGTGCTGGCGTTGCTGGTGGCATGTCATGTGCAGAAGGCAACAGCTCGCAGGTAGGGTGATACATCTGCCCAGCGAGCAGCAGAGGCGGCATAAACCAGTTCAAGCAACACCTCTGTCTGGGGATGCTGCGAGTGTTGCCTGCATGGCCGCAAAGAAGCAGTACCCTTCATGGTGACCCATCATGCAGCTGCGGGCTGACCGCCGCACTCCTAAGTCTGTTTGCATGCAGCGGCCTACCACTGGCTGAGCTTGGCGATCAGGATATTGCTTTGATGGCTTAAAAGCCCTTCGCCATGCAGCATGCTACTTTTACTCTTGAGTGCCTCACTGGCTGACTGAGCATTGCAAGCAAGGCTACTACTGTTCGGTTGTTGGAGCTCGTAATCAGCTTCTGCCCCATTCCTGCCAATCATTTGCAGGTCATCATCGAATCTTATGCCTATGCCAACTTGGGCGGCAGCGCAGCAGACCTGGGGGCAGGTGGCGCCTTGTTCTTGAGGGATGGCGCCACAGCAACCATCATTGAATCTGCCTTCATTGGAAATAAAGCTGCAATGTGAGTCGTCTGAGTACAACAATATAACAACCTGCGCAGGTACAATGGAGCTTCCTTAACGGCCCCTTTTTCAGCGACTTTGAAGTTCTTGGCCGCTACCGGGCCAATGATGGTGAAGTCAAGTTGACACCAGCACAGGTTGCTGCATGCTGACTTTACGCCTTCTTGTTGGTCACCATTGCAATGGCTGTAGAAGCAGTTGTAGCCTTGGAAATGGATATAGCCTAGAGCCTTGTGCCTGAAGGTGTCATAGTATGCATGTTTGAACTGTCTGCAAGGGCACAGCAGCTTTGAATCAAACTCTTACGTCGTATCCGGCAGTGCCAAGGCTTTTCAAGGAACACAACTTATATTCTGCAACCTAGACTTGTCCGCACTTCTTGTAGGTGGGGTGGTGCCCTGTATGCCCAGAACTATACAAGAGCCTCCTTCCAGTCCACAATACTTGCCAACAACTCTGTGTCGTCTTGGGGAGGGGCAGCCAACATCTATGACGCTGCAGTGGTAGGTCTTGCTGTTAGACGTCTGCTGATACTATTTCCATGTGTTGCTGGCTAGACCAGGGTTACAGGGCTGTGATTTAGACCCATGTTTGTCACCACACTGCTTCAAGCAGTTGTGGCAGGTGTGTTTACTGCGCCGTCCACTGTCTTATGAACCATGATTGGTCAGCAACTTGCTAGTAGCCACTGGTGTCTTAGGCCAGCTGACAACAATGTGCAGATAGCCTTGGATCCAAAACATGAGTAGTTTGTAATGCCCTGATCAGGATCATGTCAGTCTTGCCAACACCACAGATTGACTAGCCGCTGGCTGTGATTACTATTTGACAGAGCACTGCGTGGCAAGTGACTTTGAGAGCTAACCGCTGAACATTCTAATAGTGCAACAGGCAAAGCATGGGGATGGACCACTGGTCTAGCTGGCAGCTAGACAAGCAGATCTTGTGAACAGCAAAGTTGCTAGGCGCCAGAGGGTAACACGAGAGAAATCATCATATCTGTCCCTTGTGCATATTTTATCCAGGTCACGTTTGACAAGTGCAGCCTGAGCAACAACACGGCAGCAGAAGGCGGAGGAGGTGGTGTGATGGCGGGCATCAACAGCAGTGTGACATTCTCTAATTGTGTGTTCAACAATAACAGTGGCAAGTCTGGGGGCAGTTTGTATGCCAATGGTTTGAGCCAGGTGATCTTCACCAACAATCACCGATGATCCGCATCGGTGATGCAGCAGTAGGCGCTAGCCTAGATTTGCAGAAATGCAGCAACTAAACCTGTACCCTTGAGCTGCAAATTGAGTACTTAAGCCGCTGGCAATAACATGAAAGGCCTTATCAACGCGCATGAATGTCAGCATCGCCTGTCAGCCTCCAGGTTGCAATGCCTGTTTCTGCACTTGTGTGGCTACATGCACAACCAGAAGCCTCTGTGTCAGCTCTCTTCCCCTCTTTCCTGGCAGGTGTCTGTCCGCCAATCACAGCTTCTTAATAGCTCGGCAACGACAGGTGCAGCTATGCACTGTGAGGGCAATACCACTGTCAGCATTGATGGCTGCTCATTGGTTGGCAACACTGCTAAGGCTGTGGCGGGTGGCTTATATATGGTGTTTGGAGCTAACGTAAGTTGAGCAGGGCTGAATGAGCACATAAGTGCTGCTGGTGAGCAGCCTAGCTGGTCCCACTAAACTTGTGCAGCAGGCAGTACAGTCACTGTGGTAGTAGCTGCGACATGTGGCACATGTACATCATATGGATGATCCAGAGAATGACTGATTGAGCTCCAGCACCCTGCAGGCTGCAAAATCATTTTGTATGGCATGTACGTATGTCAACTTGAAGCTGGTCTCCGCAACATCAAATGGTGATAAGATGATTGACGAAATGCTGTTGTTGTCTGGTATCAACAGGTAACTGTGAGAAGCTCCCAGTTACAGAGCAACAGAGCACCCTATGGCGGCGGTGTCATGGCTGCTGGCAACAGCAGGACCATTATCATGACGACAGAGTTCCGTAGTAACTCTGCAGATAATTCAGGAGGAGCAGTATACACTGATGATACAGCTACTGTGAGTGCTACTGCCGACAGGCTGAAGGAAGGGGTGGGGTGGGGTTGCTGAAGTAAAAGCTTTGCAGTGCCGTTGTGAGCAGTGCTTGAGGGCACAGCAGAGGAACCTAACTCCCGTCGCTTTGTGAGCGCTGATGTTTTTCAGAGCGCCAGTGGATATGTCCCAGCTACTAGCTAGTAGCCTCTTCCCTCACTTACAGATTCCCACTTGCCACAAGAGGCTATCGACAAACTGCATCAAAGCAAATCTCTTGTTGAGAGCAGTTGCAATAACACAGTATCAGGATATCTCTCACGGTGTCATCGCTGGTCTGTGCTTTTCACAACCAGGCGTTTCTGCAGCACGGCTGCCAACTGACCAACAACTCAGCAGCGACTGGGGGCGGACTGTTTTGCATTGGCAACAGCAGTGTAACCGTTGATGGCAGCAGCGTCGAGCGGAACACGGCTGGAACATTTGGTGGCGGAGCAGATATTGGGGCCTATGCCACAGTAAGTTCCTGGCATAAGGCTGCAGAACGTTAGAATGTCATTGACTGCTGTCTGCTGTTGATGACTGTTGACGCACAGCATCTAGGACAATAGGAACTAAAACAGTTGTCTACAGAACTGATATTGCTACCATAAGTTGGACATGATGACTGCATTTCCATCCTCTGCCACCTCAGTGCAGTGCTTGCAGTCCAGCAGGTCTTGCATAAATTTGTATGCTGAGCGGGTTTGAGCCTGCGACCTCTGGATTGGCAGGCACCAATGCTAGATCCTGTGCGATGTCACATGTGCACACCAGTCCCCGCCAGCTGGCTGCAGCATCCCTCTCACGCCCGGCATGTGTTACTTTGGATGTCCGGGGTGTTGCATGTGGATGGGCAGTACTCTCCACTGACTCGTTGAGACTGATGTGGAACAGTTAACAGCCATTACATCATTCTGCGTATCTACTCACCGTAGCATGACAAGTCATTGACAACGTATGCAGGTCGTTCTCCAAAACAGCAGTATTAGCAGCAATGCAGCAGAGACTGGAGGAGCCCTGCGCAGCAGCGGCAACAGCAACACCAGCATTCTGTCATGCCAGGTTGCAAGGAATGTGGCAAGAGGCGTGTCAGGAGCGATCTACGCATCTGGCCAGGCACAGGCAAGTACAGCTGTGCAGCAACATGAGACATGCAAAGCATAGTATATACGGATCCACATGGTGCCCTCTATTTGAGTCGCGCACACAGCATCTGACCCTAGTTAGTGGTCCAAGTTATAGCTCCACATAGTGACGCACAGCTATGAGCTTATGCTTGACGCTGTGACTGGTTGCAATTTACTAGAGTTATTCCATGACCGCGTCCAGGACATCGCTATGAATTGAGGCTTGGTTGCGCTGACTGGCAACTTGGCACATTAAAGTTTAAAGTTAACAATTGATGCATTCACTGTTCACTTAGCATTTAGCCGTGACCAGACTGCCTCTACTTGTGCTGCAACAACTGCGACAGCAACTGTGGTTACCATGTTCTCATGTCTGCAGATGTTGATAGCTGGCACCAACATATACAACAACAATGGCCAGTCTGGAGGCGCTGTCTTCCAAGATACCATCAGCAGTGTCACAATGATACAGAGCAACCTCGCAAACAACAGCGCTACTATGGCTGGGGGTGCTATCTACAGTCGAGACAACGCTGTGGTGAGCAGTGGCTGGGCTGCTATCTGTTTGATCTGCCAGTGCAAGGAGTCCCATGTGGACACGTCTGACCACCGCTAAGTGGTGCAACTACACATGGTCTGGCAACTCTGCTGCACGGGCAGAGTGTATGTGTTAGACACTATTTAGTGACTAGTGTTGCAGCTACTGCTGCTATGGATAGAGCAGAATCCTGTGCTATGCCTATGCACTGGCGTCCAATGGTTGGTACCAGTTCTAGGGTAGCACAGCTCTCTAGTTGACACCGTGAACCTGGGGCCCAGGCAGTCAGTGTTCGCTGATGCTGTTTGGTAGAGCTCCTTGGTGCTGAAGCAAAGGCACATCAACACTCATTGACGGGCAAGGGATGTTATGATTCACTCACACCTGACCCAAGTCCTTAGGGCCTGGTTCAGGCAGGCTGCAATGTGTCATGCGGATTCTGGTGTGGCACCAACTCAGTGATGCATCTGCCGCATATGCTCCTACAGGCAAGTGTCCAATCATGTGTACTCGCATCCAATTCTGCCAATGACACGGGCGGTGCCTACTGCGCTTTGCACAACAGCAAGGGCAACTTCACCGACTCTGTGATTGAGAACAATGTGGCAGCTAACGCTGGAGGTGCACTGTACATCAGGGACTCTGTCGTGGTGGGTGCCCCGTTGTGGCTTTGACACCACCTATGTCGTGGTGGGTGCCCCGTTGTGGCTGTGATACCACCTATAGTAACAGCATTGAAAGCTGACTCTGCTTTTATGGTCGGCCAAACACAGCAGTGTGCAAGCATGAAGGGACTTCCCTGCAGAATTGTTGAGAGTTCTGCTGGCTGCGATGTAGCCAATCGTGTGGGCTACTGCAACAGCAACTGCTGATCAACGTCCACCACCTGGCTGCCTGTGATTAGGCGTACTGCCTGAAAAAGAGTCGTGCGCTGCATTTAGTAGATGTGTTGTGTTTGGCTGTTCCTATATTTATAACGTGCGCTTACGAGAGCCTATGCCTGTGAAGACATTCCTATGCTGCACGCATGCATGAGTGACAGAAACCGTGCTGTTGTTTGCGTGTACCACAAGTTCCATGAGCCACCCTGCACTGATTCTGGGGTGTGCTGGACAGTCATACGTTTGCCAAATGGCATGTTCGACATTTGCGTATGTGTACAGGTTGGCCTGGCTGACAGCAAGTGCACTGCCAACTTTGCGCCCTCTGGTGGCTGTGCCAACACAGATGGCAGCAGCAGCCTCGGTTTACAACAGTCTTCTGTGCAGCAAAACAGTGCTTACAGGGGTGGCGGCGTCTACTTGGATGGCTCTAGTGGACTGAGCATCGACGAGGCCAGCAACATCACAGCCAACACAGCCACGACGCGGTCGGGCATGTTCGCAGCCGGCGCCGACTTTGGAGGCGTCGGCAGCGGAGTTTACCTGGCGAGCGCGAACTTCGAAGCAGTCAATCTGACCAGGGCAACGAAACAGAACACGGCACCATTTGGCAGCGACGTTGGAGTATCTGTGCACCATATCGCAATGGTCAGCAACTCGTCAGTGGACAACTTTGCGAGCCGGTTGGGCAGCGACGAGGGCTTGCTGCAGCTGTCGGTCAACGTGTCGGGCCCTCGCGGCCTGCCGTGCCACGGCGCGCAGGTCCAGGCTGTGCTTGACGACAGCCAATTTCTTGGCATCAACCGTTCCGACAGCTTAGGCAAGGTCTACATGATTTTGAAGGTGCAGAAACCTCCTGGTCACTATGACATTGCTCTCAGCAGTCCAGATGCCCCCTGGGTCCAAGGAGTAGAAATGGAGCTCCAGGTCCGCAGCTGTGTCCCTGGCGAGGTCACACCAAGCCCTGATGCGTGCTTGGCATGCCCGGTTGGCTACTTCAGTCTGGACCCCAGCAAGCAAGTCTGCGATGTGTGCCCAAGTGGAGCGGACTGCTCTGCAAGCTTTGTGGTGCCGCTTGTTGGAATGTGGTCTTCTACAGCAGACTCTGTTCAAGTGCACTGGTGAGCAGTAGCAGCAAGCTATGCGACTTCTGCTAGTAGCATGCATTAGCAAGTGTGCGGATGGAACACCATACTCGTCTGCTACCCCGGCCAGCAGCCCTGCAGTCAGCACCCAACACAAAGCAGCTGAAAGACTGCTGCACACCTGTGATTAGCAGCAGCACCCAAGACCAGCAGGGGTCTGTATGGGTGATGATACGAGTGGTGAACAACACTCATGCCTTAGCACTGCATTCATCACACTGCCTCTGCAGTTGCCAGCAGGAGGCCTAATGTTAAGTGCATGAACTTGCAACAGTATGTGTCCTTGCTGCTGCATGTCAATCTCTACAGTTGCCCCAACCCCGCTGGTTGCCAAGGAAACAGATCAGCCGCCCGGATGTGTGCAGCCAACATAACATGCCGCACAACTCCCAGCAGCTTCTCTGATCTTCTATGCAGTCCCGAGTACCACGGACACCTGTGTGGCAAGTGTGTTGAAGGCTATGCACCCACGGCACCATTTGTGTGCCGCAAATGCATGAACCCGGCTTTGATGGTTGCACTGTACGTTGTGGCTGGTTGCATGATGTTGCTGTGCATTAGGCTGCTCTGCTTCTTGACACGGATGGCCAATCATGCTCGATGCAGGCCAGCGCAGGTGGCCAGTAGTTCAAGTCGGCAAGCTGCTGAGCTCAAACCCACCGATCCTGCATTGAGTGCGGCATTGCAGCCAACGGATCTTATCAAGCCCTTGATTTTGTTTCTTCAGTGGCAGCTGATTGTTGCAACAGCTTCTGGTATTGATTGGAAAGCACCACTGTCTTGGATGCTGACTGGCCTTGGCTGGATTTGGTCTGCTAGTTCCCCAGAGACTCTCAGTCTTCAGTGCTTGATGACAAGTGGCGACCACGATGAGCATGAGACACCCCCGGCATTCAAAGCAGCATTGTTCCACTTGCTCACACCTTTTGCCATGCTGGCGTTCTCATTGATAGTGGATGTAAGTATTGTAGCCGTCCAACGACGGAGGCGCAAAGCTACGTTGGCTCCTTTGAGTGTTGCAGATTCCGTTCTGAGCAATGCTGTGGTTGCGGCGGGTCTGTTCTTGCCAACAGTGGTCCGGACCTTGTTCGGCCTGTTTGCTTGTGTTCCTATCGACCAGCCAGCTGTGGCGCCTGCCAAAGCTGCAGCAGTGGGCTTGTTTTGGGCATCAGATCCATCGCTGCAGTGCTTCCATGGCATGCATAAGGCATGGGCCTTGGGGCTGGGAGTTCCTTTTGTCTTGCTTATCTGTGTCTGCTTGCCTGCGGGGATAGTGTACAAGACTATATCCAACCGCACGAGGTTGGATGATCCTAACTTCATACACAATTGGGGTTCTCTGTACCTAAGTTATAAACCCCAATTTTGCTTCTTTGAAGGTGTGACCGCCTTGTCAACTATCATCCTGGTTGCTATCAGCGTGTTTGGCCTAAACCTGGGTCAATTTTACCAGCTGCTGGTACTAAATATAGCACTACTTGTTTTCTTTGCCATTCTGTTGGGCTTGAGGCCATATGCGCAGCCAACAGCTAACTCGATTGTTGTACAGGCGGTTGCACTGTTGATGCTGACCTGCTATGCAGGCATGTCATTGATACCTGCATCTAGACCAAAGATGCACCATGATGAGGTGGCACCAGGACCAGTATACGCTACAGCAGTTAGTGTTGTTGTGGTGCTGCTCAATGTACTATTTGTTGTGTCTGTCCTATGGCGCTTGGCTCGTCTCATTAAGTGGCAAGAGTTGGGCTCCAGATGTCATAGCTACGTGGATAGAGCATGCAGCAAATGCCAGGGTGGCATGTGTATATGTGGTGCTGCTGGGCAGCCGTGTGACCAGCTGCCCATCCATTCTCAATTGCCAAAAGCAGGGTCAAGTATCATGGGGCCGGGATCTTCTGACATTACAGCAGTGTTAGACGGGGACAAGAGTGTCAAGTTCCAGCAGCCTCAAGCGGGTATGGAGCAAAAGCAAGCAGCGCAGCAAACTAGTTCAGGACCGCATCATGCTTAGGTTGTGGGGGTACCTGCCAGGCTGCTAGTCCATCATGTGTGACACTGTGGCAGCTGTTGAGACAATACTGGTGTGCAAGACCCATTGAAAGTGTGAGGGCGTTGCCGTTTACCGTCCCTGAAGGCCCTTATAGAGCCAACACTGCTCTGTGGTCATGTTTAGGGTCATTGCAACTTGCAATGTTGTTGTCACTGCATCACTCAAGGTTTGGATCATGTAATGCGCAGATGTTGTGGAATCAAAGACGCTCAACTTTGTGAGCTTTGA